>JAEAOA010001663.1:1952500-2110000 GCA_016746295.1 Potamilus streckersoni | reverse complement strand
AAATCTAATAAATTTGGAGAACAATTAACATGAACAATATTCCGAATTTATTGGTACTAATATTGCCGTATAAAATGATAGTATAAGGTTGGCAATGAGACTGGAAGTCAATCAACCACAAAATGCATATATAGTAAATCGGAGCTACAACTGATTTGTGAGAACTAAGGTTCAGTAAACTACGTAGATACCAAGTAGAGTGAGGAATTAAAGGATAATTCAATTAACGACAATTTACTTCTTGTCAACAAAAATAGTATATATTATATAAATCAAAGTCACCAGTAATTAAAAGAAGGCAGTCAAGGACAATTTGATAGGTAACGACAATGTAGACATTTTACTAGCAGGATAATAACTAACATATAATTGAAGAATGATAATTGAAGAATGAAAACTGATAGCGTATAAAATATAATTTAATTCCAAAGTCTGAAATGGAAAACGAATAACAAACCCTTAACCATCATATTAATGTGTCTACATCTTTGAATCAATGTGCAAATTAACAAATGATAAAACAACTACGCCGACATCAACACTTTGGAAAGCAGCATCTTCTTACATTTCAGCTTTAATATGATGCCAATTAGTCCTCAGATGCGAGAGGTCGCTGTTTCGAACTAGGACCTTCTGATACCAAAGAATGACTACAAATGGTATTATAAGCTGCCTCGCTTGGCGCTCAGCATTAAGAAACTTTTGATAGCACTGGTCGGCCTGGAATCAAGATAATATGAATGGGTGTGACATGATGCTATATGTCTGCGGCAGGATGTCCTAGTGCTACACGTTACTATAAACAGCAACTGTGCAGACATCGTAGCAATACAAGTGAAATGTTTTTAAACGCTACATTAATAAACCAAACCACACACACACACACATGTACATACACACACAATAAATCCAGATTCCAATGCTTTTGTGAGTTTTATTTCATTGAAGTACTATCTATATGAGAACGACATTCGTCTACCTTTTTTACTGGCATTTGTTTGGTTGGTACTATCTATATGAGAACGACATTTTTTAATCATTTTTTTACTGGCATTTGTTGGTTGGTACTATCTATATGAGAACGACATTCGTCTACCTTTTTTACTGGCATTTGTTTCGCCACTCTCCTTGCTCAGAGTTTCCTATTACTTCACCTGTTGAAAAGCTTATAAGCATGTTTTCTATGAGCAAAATATTATTTAATTACTTACTTTTTCCTATGTATCTTTGTTCGTGAAACTCGTTACTTTTTCTGTTTGCAGATTTATGATAGGATGACATCTTGATACAATTGGTGCATTAATTACTTCCTTTGAATTTCTGATATTAAATGCATAATTGTATAATAAGAGACGCCATTACTTGGTGCATTAATTACTTCGTTTGAATTTCTGATATTAAATGCATAATTGTATAATAAGAGACGCCATTACTTGGTGCATTAATTACTTCGTTTGAATTTCTGATATTAAATGCATAATTGTATAATAAGAGACGCCATTACTTGGTGCATTAATTACTTAGTTTGAATTTCTGATATTAAATGCATAATTGTATAATAAGAGACGCCATTACTTGGTGCATTAATTACTTCGTTTGAATTTCTGATATTAAATGCATAATTGTATAATAAGAGACGCCATTACTTGGTGCATTAATTATTTCGTTTGAATTTCTGATATTAAATGCATAATTGTATAATGTTGTTGTTGTTGTTGTTGTTGTTAGGTTTAACGCCATTTTTCAGCACACGACAGGCTATTCATGGCGGCCAGTATTGATGGTGGAGGAAGAAACCGGGAAATCACCGGAAAGAACCACCGACCCACGAGAAGTTACTGGCAAGCTTTCTCACATATCCACATTCGCCGAATCCTAGACTCGAACTCACGCAGACAGAGGTGAGATGGCAGTGATCCGTAACGGACAGCGCTTTAGACCACTCGGCCACTCGGGGCCCCCATAATTGTATAATAAGAGACGCCATTACTTGGTGCATTAATTACTTCGTTTGAATTTCTGATATTAAATGCATAATTGTATAATAAGAGACGCCATTACTTGGTGCATTCATTATTTCGTTTGAATTTCTGATATTTAATGCATAATTATATAATAAGTGACGCCATTACTTGGTGCATTAATTATTTCGTTTGAATTTTGTCCATTAATATCATGGTTCAATTTCAATGGATATGTAATGGGGTATTTGTATAACATTTCATTGTTTAGGTTGTTCTTCTACAGAATGTTAAAACATATTTACTCTATCTATAAATTAATCTGTTACCGAAAAATAGGAATATTTTGTTGTAGAAAACTATGATAATAATAAAAGCATATGACTGGCATTTTAACTTTTTTCCTGTTCATTGTGTATTGTTACTTTGTCTGCAGGTCATGTATTAGTTAGTGTTTTAATTTGTAATGATTTCTGTTCCTTTCTTTTGTATTGCCATTATATCTCTTACACCTTTATCATTGGACTTGCTTCGAAATTCAAATCTCTCATTAGATAAATTTTATTAACCAAATTCTCATCAGTTGTTACATCAGGAAAACATTCCTGGTCATGGAATATATCTTGGTATAATCTATATTTTGTTTGTCATAATCATGCACACAACCATTGACCACTTGTCCATTATTTAAAGGGTAAGTGCACAACCTGCAGAATAATTTTATTCCATTGAAGAAAACAATATCATGAGCTTTATATATATATATATATATATATATATATATATATATATATATATATATATATATATATATATATATATATATATATATATATTGAAATCCAAGATTGTAATCAATGGTAAGCAAAGAGAACATGCAAAAAGCTAACTGGTACAACCTTGATTTGCAAAAGGTTGAAAAACACCTGGTCGCATACACGAGATAAATTCGTTCAGAACAATGAGGAAGCACATAAATTTCAACCTTATGCAAATTCAGTTTCAAAATAAAAAAAAGAACTACATGAATCGTGCATTTCTAAAGTGGAAACAGTCATTTGCAAACAAAAGGTGGCAGGTTTTAATTGCACGCTCTTTTTCTCCATTTTGTGAATAATTCTGTGCTTATTGTAGTAGTAATTTTTCCTTATTTTTGTTATTTTCAATCGTTTTCTGCTACTGTTACTATTCGAACTGTTTAAAAAATAAACTGAAAACTAAATATGTATTATTCAATATACAGTGCTACATTATGTTATGTAACGTAAAGAAGCATGTTAGATGTCACGTTATACGTTATCATAATTAGCCCGTTTTAATACCTTGTGCTATGTATCAAAGAATTGTCTCTGCTTTTACTGAAAATTCCAAAGGAAAAGGATTTAAATCTTACGCCAGATAGGGATGTAAATTCTTGTGTGCACCGAATTAAATTGGTTGCTGTTATTGCACAAATTCATTCCCTATTTGTAATTGCTATTTTCAAGTACATTCGCAGATGATTGCATATGGAGCAGCACTTGCAGGTTTCAATCGTAGGTAAGCAAACATGACAACTGTCCTTACATGATATACCGTTGGGAATCTAAGTTGACCGCAGTCCGTACTTATTATATTAGTGTGCGATAAAGAAAAGAGACCCTTTTTAAATGTCAAGTTACTGTGGTCTTGCTCTAGTGTTTGGGACAGTCTTATTGTCCTTAATTAAGATATATTACCACAGTTTGACATATTCGGAGATTCAAAGCGGTCTGTATATCTTCGACTCCTATCGAATTGAGCGACGTGTGTGAGAAATTTCTTGTAGTGGCCATTCATATTGGAGCATGCCTCGAAAACACCGAATTGAGAATTTGAATTCATTGCGGTCCAAACTATTTTGGCAATACTAAAAAACAACAACGATTAAATGATGCACCAGGGCAGGGAAGTTTGTAAACATATGCATCACAGAAGGTGATGATAAATTATTTAGTTCATTTTCTAATCCAGGTATTTCGATATGTTGAATATCTAATGTTCCTGATAGTTGGCTCACAGTTTAATGTTATATGGAGAAATTGAGCTTAAAATGAGTGTTCATTTATAAAATATGCAATTAATTAAACACTTTCTCGAACTTTGGCTAGATAAAGATTGAAACGTTTCGACTCATTTATTAATTTTTAAAAAAAAAAACAAGCACAATTATAAGATTATATTTATCTCATAAGGAAGTTAAATTGTATTTAACAGCAGGCAGAAGATAATTTGAATAGTATAGTTACGACTTTCTACATAACCACCTTTTATCATCTTTCGTCACATCATGTTACGTTGATATGGTCATACGTGTCAGAAACAAATTTCATATGAAAGGAAAAAATAAAACAAAGTTACAAATTAAGCTAGTCACGTCATTTTGCTCTCTAATTATGCTTACCCAAGTCCGCATAGTAATTGCAGCTGGGTATTCTGATCAATATCTAGATCTTCTATTTTCAATTTGAGGTTCTTCCCCGCTACCAGGATGTTCCAAGCTATTGCAGATCCAGTCGATGCCGGATTGTAATTCGAAGGGTAGTTTGCGGATGTAATTTCACCAGAAGTCGATTGAATCACCTGAATCTTTTCATCCACTAAAAGCAAATAAAAGGACAATAGCAAACGGACATGAAATAATTAAAACCATATGATTGCATGTGTTTGTTTGCATCAAATATAAATACCACACATTATATATATATATATATATATATATATATATATATATATATATATATATATATATATATATATCTTACTTTAAAGTAACGAACTAAAATATTCTTAACACACTAACATACTTTGAAATTATACATAGCAACACGTAACTTCGTCATATAACAATAACAACACAAGCATAAGGTGTTAATGTTCTGTCAAAGCATATATATATATATATATATATATATATATATATATATATATATATATATATATCTTACTTTAAAGTAACGAACTAAAATATTCTTAACACAATAACATACTTTGAAATTATACATAGCAACACGTAACTTCGTCATATAACAATAACAACACAAGCATAAGGTGTTAATGTTCTTTCAAAGCATATATATATATATATATATATATATATATATATATATATATATATATATATATATATATATATATATATATATATATATATATATATATGGTTGCAAAGTTTTATCCATTTATCCAGCAGCAACTCATCAATTTGGGTGGAAGTGGAGAAAATTTATTCATACAAGCAATATTAACACGTGACGTTGACCTTAATGATATGAGCTCTAATGTGATCTGCAATGCACCTTCTTTGGACACCAAGTTTAATGGCTTCCTTGAAATGGATATAAATGTTAGATTGAACGGGAATGCTGGATGAAAAATTAAACTTACTGGACACTGACCATGACCTTGCAGATATAAATTCCAGTATTATTTGAAATGCATCGGCTAACTGTTATGTAACTACATCCATTAATCTGGAAAACAATTTAAGTTATATCACGGAAAGAGGAATGTGATTAAAATACCATGAGCATGAATCTGAGATATAAACCCCAATACATAACAGCACTGCTTCTAGTGCTTACTTCTCAGTGCGAAAGAATGCATTCCTTGATCTGGTAAATCTATAACGTTATAGTGTGGAAGGAATATTCAGATATACTGAAATATTCGGCCCTAACCTTGACTTTGAGGACATAATTCCAATGTTTTAATATACTTACATTTCCATCATTATGCTAATTTATACCAAGTACATTATATCGTTTGAAATTACATAAATCTTTGCCCATGTTTCATAAAAGTACATTAAAGAGAACCATTTTCTTGAATTTAGCGTGGAGAGGATATATCTAATGATACAACATGTATTCGAATTTTATGATCAAGTTTCAGGTGTTTGTTTTAGTAACATGGACCAAATAAAATTGTTGCTCATGAATCAGATAATAGCAAATGCTTCTATTATGTTGAAAAATTACGACATTGGCTCACGCTAAGAATCAATAATTTTCATGATTCAATTAGTCAACAAAAATATACAGATGTAAATATCAACTTAAATCGGTCCAAGGATTTTGCAAAAGGTGGTAAGTATATTCTGACCAGGATAGCAATGAAAGAGCTATTTGATTGTCATCAAAAAGGAAGCGAGGAAATTAAATTGTATTTGTATGAAGACGATAACGAACTATTTTTGATGTCAAATGATGAATTATTTATCATTGCCAAAGAAACGTAAGTAATAAACAAGTTACCAAAATAATTTTGTCTCAACTTCATATAATATTAGACTCAGATGTGTAAACTTTTTGATAAAATCATAATTTTGTATCGCCCAAGGTAACCTGAAACTACGGCTTGTTATTGATAAGATCCACAACATCTTCTATATGTTGCGTACCCGCTGGTCGATTAATTCAAGTTTCTTTTAATAAACTGAAGCTAAGCATCTTTGAGGAATTTCGCTTGGCAAATAAAATATGCGCAAACGATCGTTAATATAATATGGCTTTTCATATCAAAGAGGTTTCATTGAAACAACGTAGTATATATTGTCAAGAGATTTCATAAAATCATCAATATCATCGTTGGTAATTTCATCAATTGTAAAACCAAACCATGTCAATTACATCATACCTTAAGTAATTTATATCTTTAATTAGCAATTGTTTTCACTAGTAAAAGGAACCTCATTTCTGATACTTCTACACCTTGAACCAGAAATGTATTTGCCTTGGAATGTGAAAAAATTGTTCTATTACTAGCCATCGCAAATCCACACTAAGTTCAAGAAAATGTTTCACGTATTTATTTAACTCCAATTGCAATATTATCAAGTTTTAACTGTACACAACCTTATAGAATTTATAACATTATCATTCTCTGTTAACGATAAACTTGTTCCAATGGAGATATATTTTCAAACTGGCTACCCAGTGTGAATTTCAATTGTACTTACAGGGTCATTTTTCTCAGTCAGTACTTATCCATTAGTATTTATTTATATATTTATTTATTTTATGTGAACTTGAGACGATCAGGACAAGGATTAGTGACATGGAAATTATGTCGAACTTAAAAAAGATATATCGGGGATTTATATTTTAAAAAAATTTATGCTCTGATGTTAACATGTAGACTTATTTTTACAATTGATATAATCTGATAATACATTTAATTCAGAAGGAGCTCAGTTCCTGAGAATAAATGAAACGCCAGATATGAAAAACAAAACAGTATTGAAAACTATAAAAGACAGCACTAACCATTATATTTAAAGCAAAAATTTGCGTCCAATTACAGACAAATTTAAGATAATTTAAACAGTGCCAAATTTTAACAAATTACATTGAGGAAGGATTATCAATTAACTTAATGACATTGATCCACGTTTACCGTAGAGACATATAACTCAGGGATAACTGATTAATTTATGCTTGTAGACTATGTTAAGTCATACAATCATTACTTCGCTTACTCCACGTTAATACAGAATAAAGGATGTCTTGCCGCTTTTTGTATCGGCAGTTTTGAGTAAAATTAGGCTATGTCAAGCAAGTTGTTCTTTCTGCAAGGTAGAAAACATGGAAAATTCTGTACAGGTGAATACATTTTCTACGAAGCACATTATGAACATTTTGTCGGTCACATAGTTCAATATTTTTAAAATTGCTCGTCAATTGTCCAAAAGTTGAGGATTTGTATGAATATGCGATTCGATTTTAATAAGGAACACAATTCAGTGCTAAACAAAGGATTCAGATTGAACGTGGCAAAGTCTACCCTTTTAAGCACGTAAGCGGCTATACAATGCAACCGATGTTCATTTGAGGTGATTGCAAAGTTTGATGAGAGATATGCATTTGTCTTATTTACAACTTTGATGTTTAGCTGAACATATTTCAGATGATGTCTTAACATTGATCTCTTGCACATCAAATAAGGTCAGCAACATAGAGGAAGACATCAGAATTGTAATATAAGGGTACAGTAAGGATCCGTCCATATTTTCAACTCTTATTTTGTGCAGTTATTTTTAATTCAGACATTTCATGAATTCGTTACTTATGATTGCTTTATCAGAATGGAAATACGAAGCATTGCAAGCAACGTTCGTTGCTTCACCAATTCCAACACTGTTGGCTTTTTGTAATGTTTGCATTAACTCAAATGATGCATCATTTGACATTGTCTTATTGTGTGAGATTTTAAAGAGTTATATTTTGATTGTGGCATATTCATGAAGACTAAATGTTACTGCTTGTGCAATCATTTTGCTGCAAGAGTATATAAGAAATCATTAAATTGTATGTTTGATTTTCAAGGCAATGATAACAAAACAGCAACGAAATCTTGTGGTTTTGTTCGATGATAATGTATTCTCTTTACGTAAAATGAATATGAAAATAAAGATAATGACTAACCACAAGTGGAAGTGAGAAAGAACCTAGGCCAAATAGCATGTTGCGTCTATCTACATCTTGGAAGTTCAGAGACGGTTGAGATTTTTTCAATTTATGATTTACCTGGTCGAAAGTGATATACAGCTACTTACGGTTGTCACACAATGTGAGATCTGGTACAAAGTCAGGCGTAGAGTAATTCCCGTTGTCTTGACAGAAGATGATTGGACACGTCTGAGTTAAATCGTGGCGGAAAATGTCTGTCCCAGGACAATCGTAAAAAGCTGCGTCTCCTTGCTTTCCAATGAAAACAAAGTCGCCAATCGTGCTTGGAGGAACGTCGCATGTTCTTTTGTTTCGCATACTGATGATCTCTAAAAAAAAGCGAGAACTCTGTTTTATTTAGTTGATCAATTAATGAGTTAGTATGAGTTTGTTGGCGAGTGAGAAAGAGAATCAGTCAGTAAGCATATCGAGAAGAGTAAGCTGATGGTTGATTGACTTTATTATCGAACAAACCCGGAAAAGAAGAAAAGAAATGATGAAGCAATTTAAATGCAAATTAAAGCCAATCTTGATATATTTATATTATTTAATTCTTCAGGTTGTGATTCATGCTATGTCTTAAATTAAAAGTTTTTAAAAAACAGACTCAATTAAGAAATGACGAAAACGAAAATGGAACAAATGCAATGAAACAAGTAGGTTTAACAGGAGAGAGAGAGAGAGAGAGAGAGAGAGAGAGAGAGAGAGAGAGAGAGAGAGAGAGAGAGAGAGAGAGAGAGAGAGTAAAATGTGAAATTGTTTAGATACTAGTCTACTAGTCTAGATATAAAAAAACTAACTTTTTCTCAGATTCCACTCTCTGGATTGCTTTAATCTCTAGAAGGGAAACATTTATTGAATATGAAACAAAGTGTTTAAAAGCTAACTGTAGTTTTGCTTATCTATCAATTTTCTTATTCTGTCTGGATCGTCCTTTTGTTTGATTCGATTTGTCTGTCGGTCATCCATGTCGTTTTATTGCTGCTTATCCATCCAGATTGATAAGTCATCTGGTGGACGCAAATACAATATTTACTCTTAAGATGTGAGAGATCACGGAACTGTTTGACAAGTCAATAATATTCTGTTTATATTAGCAGTATAAAGCGAAGACTCCAACAATTTCTGTTGCTGTTTAGGGTGAAATCTTTATTTGCATATCGTCTTTTTCCAAACGTACATGTGTTCGTGAGATCTCCCTTGCAGATGACAAGCAAAGTATTGCAACATATGTCACAGCATTAGCATTGTCAGTGGGTTATTGCATTCATTGGATGCAATTTACGTTCATATTAAAGTCTTCGCTCATTCCATTTGAGGATTTATTAATTCCGATCCTGTATTCGTGTCGTCTGTCTTTCATAAAGGAAGTCTACACACCAAATTCTCTGATTTCGTCGATTTCAATAATTTCGGCATGCAACCCACTTGATGTGAGCATTAGACGATTATAGTTTCCATGTTCGGTCTTGGAAAATCACAAACTCATTCTTTATTCATACCGATAAAACTCCTTTTGTTAATAATCACGTCTTTTTGGTGACAAACTTTGCCAGGTCCACATAGGTGCTGTTCAGTCGCGTATCCCTAAATCTCGATTAGCATTGTCACGAGTCTGCGTTCATAAAATAAGTAACAATAAAGTGCGAGGACAACAAGCGTTGTAACATCTAGCAAATAATTTATTTCCCTAGAACACAAAGTAAAAGATGACAAAAATGAATTTACAGTTTTACGAATTAAATCCAAAAATAATCCAAGAATTAAAACACAAGTCCTATGAATTAAAAGTTTTAAGTGAATCTCAGCCTTATATTGATGTATCAAACCGTCTCTTGTTGAAACAGAAATTAATTGATCCTGTTTTGAATTCCATAGAAATTCTAGTTGTCTTTGTTCAAGAATTATATCATATAACCTTTGTATTTTCAGAGAAAAGATATCGCTTGAATTCAATACTTTCAAGACAATTAAAGTTAGCCCAAAATTGTCATAGCATAATACAACTTAACTTGTCAGTTGTTAAAGCACTATTGATAGAATTTTTATTAAAACAAACCCCAGTCACATGCCTAAATAAGACGCAAAACATATTTCCTGATATGGGTCAAAAATTTATCCTTCTTGAAAATATATAAGCTTGTTAACCAATTAACACATGTATAACATCAAGTAGTCCAGGTATGACCTTGATTCCGCTTAATGATTCTTACTCTGAGAAATATACAAAAAGTAAGTATAAAGAAGATGTTCATTAAAACTGTCACTGATTTTGGAACGAGGTCAGCAACTAAATACATTGTTTCTATTTATTTTTTTTAAAAGTCAGTCAGGGTAAATCCAGTAAACAATATTTTATTACATTAGCATGTAGTGGAATAATTTTTAAAAAATCTAACAGATAAACTAAATTGAATAGACATATTGTTGATTATGTTTCAAGCGTAGTTAGTAAAAAAAAAATGGAAACTCGACCAGTCCTGCAGTTCAATAGTTTATAACAACGTCATGTAGTGACGCAAATCCGTACGAGTCAAAGTATAACAGTTGCTGAACCATTAATGTATATGCGATCCAATAATTTCCATATCCTGTTGACAAACAGAAGATAATATGTGATTCGTAGACAGCGGTTTTATACTAAATTCCTTGTAATGCTTACCGTTGCATCATGTTGATAGTGGTGAATTTTCCTATTGATATTTTTGCTAAAAGACAAAAGGCTAATATTTAATAACAATTATTCTTCAAAGGATGCTATGATAATTAACATCAGGTTTCAACTGGTGTCCAGAAATGCTGAAAAACTTTACCTCTCTGCCAGTTTCTCATGTTCCACTGTCATGATGTTTAATCTCAATGGAAGGCCAATGACACATAATACCAAATACTTTTCTTGTACTAGATTATGTACCATACCACATCGTAAAAATACAAGCGTTATTATTTAAATATTTACATGCTTTCCTTCTTTCTTCATATGGTAATGCTATTTTGTTCACTTATACATCATAACAGGCATACACGAAGACTTCGAGAGAGAGAGAGAGAGAGAGAGAGAGAGAGAGAGAGAGAGAGAGAGAGAGAGAGAGAGAGAGAGAGAGAGAGAGAGAGAGAGAGAGAGAGAGAGAGAGAGAGTTTTACCCTGCATAATCACGGAGAATATCGACAAAAGGGCTATTCCTTGGATAGCGCCGACTACACCTGTAAATGCAAGTGGACTCAAGGGAGACGCAGGTGGAAACAGCATATTTTATCCTCAGGTGTTAGAGGCTCCTAATCCTAAAATGAATTAAATAATGCAAAAAAAATAAATTAAAAGCGGCATGTCTGGCATATGTATGTATGTATGTATGTATGTATGTATGTATGTATGTATGTATGTATGTATGTATGTATGTATGTATGTATGTATGTATGTATGTATGTATGTATGTATGTATGTATGTATGTATGTATGTATGTATGTATGTATGTATGTATGTATATAGAGAAACACCCAAACAAACTAATCACAAAAAGTAATCAAATCCAGTAGTCATTTAATTTTCACGTTCACCAGTTTTGTCCGGAGATTCATCTCTACTGAAAAACTATAAGAATACTTGTCTCTCGTGATTTCCTTACGTTCTCTTTTTAACCCTCATCTCCGTCTCACTTATACAATTGCAAATTTGCGCCTAAAGCTCAACTGGGAATAACTGATATATTGTATTTAAGGTAATGTTTGTGGCATACATGGCCCACCACCATTTTCTAGATTTTTTCGCGATGGTTTCTTGTAATGTTACCATCCGTCAAACACAATTATCCTTCTGGTATTAGCATTTCTTGATAAGATAACCCCCTATATATGGCGTTAAATTCGAAAACTCTGCAGAACGTAAGCAGCGTATGAGTATCAAATATTATGTGATTAAACTTACGTACACTACAGATGGTAACGAGAAACAAGATATTATCATCAAAGCCAGTGTAATCATGCACGATATTCATCGAGCTTCTTAAAACTAAGTGACGAGGGAATAAACTTCATATACATATTGTAATTTACAGCTATTGACATCCAATCATATATTTATAAGTTTTTTCCATCAGACTTCCTAGTAAGTAGAATATACGATTGGTCGGAAGGTATCCGTTAAAACAAAGTGAGAAAAATCATACATCACATTGCTCAAGGTGATTTTGTAATTAAAATGTGAAAAAATTCCACTTCCATAATATAAAAGAATCAAGAGTGCCAAGATTACACACACACACACACACACACACACACAAACACACACTTGGATATATAACTGATATATTTGATAAAGATGAAAATGTTGACTGATTTGTAAGATGAATTTATTATTTACTTGTATAAGAAATATGCTTGAAAATGTTACGAGATCTAAGGCATCCATTAGTGAGGAAATGAACAGAAACGTTAACCATGTCTATAAGTATGCCTTGAATCCAAGAACGATAAGTATCGACCCTGCTCTAGTGTGGAAATCAGTGTCTACGCTGAGCGGTTGAAACATTTAAAGGAAAGCTGAATTAAGTGCGATTTTTGAATACAATATATATATATATATATATATATATATATATATATATATATATATATATATATATATATATATATATATATATATATATATATATATATATACCTTTAAATTTAAGTCTGTATGACTAGAACATTAAATAAACATCTACATGATAGTATGATATAGGCAATTCACCTACCGAATGGAAGCCAGTTAGGTACATAGACAATGAGAATAATGGAGAAGGCGATTAAAGTAGGGTTCCACATATATGTGCAGCCAGTACCAGAACAACGTATATTTATTTCGTATTGAGATATAAATGATCTGAAATGGATGATGATTCAATATTAAATTAAACGAGTTGAATAGTGTGAAGCTTTTGCTAGCTTTGTTGAGCAAATGATGAAATTATTCAACGAGCTTCATAAATATAACATTAAATCGCTACCCATTTGAGATTCTTCTTACCAGATATTTTATTTCAATGAAAATTATTTATAAATAGAAAGAACGAATAATTCCGTTCATTCTAATAGATGGTGTACCATGCATTTATTGTGCATACAATATAGTCGCAAAACAAAGTTGAACTGATAAAAGTAGATTATGCTTTTCTTACAAACTATAATTCAAAGTAAAATCTTACAAGCAAATAAGCAGTATATTTTATAACGACAAAATCATTTTTCAATTTAGAATGATAAACGCGACTTGATGCTGCTTAATGCTTGATACTGTGCACTGTAGGGCTAGAGTATATGTTTACCCCAAAATATCACTTTCATAACTAAACATTACAGAAGTGCGATTTTCATGTGAAGTATAATTATTGGTAGCAAAAGGTTCCACATTCACTGCAATGCTTTTGTGACCGGATGTTTGAAGTATTTGATCTTGAAAAATAGATTGTACATAAGACGAAAAAAAATTTCGATTCGGATTTCCATCCCATAATACACCGCTTAAAGTTGTTGTGCTTTGATAAAGTTCTATCAGTTAGTTGTCCCATTTATGTCCAGATTCTTCTCTGAACGGAGATGTGTTTATTTAATTCTGTATGTTAACATTTAAACCACGCTTTTATATACGATAAATTCTATATCTATGTTACAGATATAACGCCACTATCCTCGCGATCAGCTATCAAGTAAGCGATACCTTTAGTTTTACGTCTTATTGTTGTTCTTGTCTGGTAGTTTTTTCTTATGATTATATTGACATCCATGACATACCAAGCCCCAGTGGGGGTTAAATATTCATTGTCAGACAGCCGAAATAATTTTTTCCTGTTTCCTATTGTGACTCGAGTTAAATATCGCCGCCAAAAATGTTCATCCAAAAGAAAACATTCCAGAACGTGGGGTTACAAAGTTTACCCACGATTGAAGCAAGTCAGTAAAGAGAACACTGAACAATAATTTCATGGGTTTATTTGAACCAATCAGAATCACATAAACGGATACAGTAACACAAATAATATCAAAAATATAAAAATGCGCAAACTGTAAGGAAAGCGCACCGACTATATGATAAATTAAGATATAGCATTGGTCAAAATAATATATCGCTACCGTGTCAACGTTGCATTTATCACCACAATGGCAATATCACTTTTGGAACTACCTACTTGATTTTGCCATTTGAGCAAAATATCAGCCCTTATATATATATATATATATATATATATATATATATATATATATATATATATATATATATATATATATATATATATATATATATATATATATATATATATATATATATATATATATATATATATATATATATATATATATATATATATATATATATTTCAAGCCTCTTTCAGGTTTATTTCAATGTTCCTTATCTGTTTCTTCTCGCTCGCCGTCCCTTCCCGTTTCTCTCCCCACATCTGTATTAAAAGATCTTAAATATGTCAAGACTATCGATCCTAGCGCATACATTTTATGTAATCAATGTGCATCGGTCATGAATAAAAGCCTAAAAGCAACTTAAAACAAGGAAAGCAGAGTTAAAGTATTACATGTTTTATAACTAGTTTTCCAAATGAATAATGCAGTGCTCAATTTAAAACGAAACATGCAGTGCTCAATTTCAAATAAATCATGCAGTGCTCAGTTTGAAATGAATAATGCAGTGATAAATTTCAATTATCAGTGACACAGTTTACGCGAGATTTTGCTATTCAAATGGCGAGAGTTGACAAAAAAGAAACAGTGTCAATCGAAAGTTGTTAACTAAGTCTGTTATCGATCTTGAGACCAATCATGCCAATGTCTCACATATTTAACTGTTTGAATTTTTATATAAACATAATAAAACATGAAGTCTATATGAAGTCTATAAAAACATGAAGTTTATATAAACATAATAAAACATGAAGTCTTACAGTAAAATTTGTCATCATTAAAACAATTATTAAAAGATGTTTTAAACCTAAATTTGACTTGCATAACCATATATCAGCATCATCATTTGTTACTGTGATTCTGCACAGTACAGACAGTAACAAACTTCACGCCAGGGATGTGAAGTAGAAATAATGTTATTATTCGCAAACAACAAAGGAACTTAGACTTTCACCTCAAAATTGATAAATGTCTAGTCAGGTGCTAAAATTTCAACAGACTTCTTATAAAAAAATAGTGCCCGTTAGCTGCATGACGTATGATGAATCACAGTTTAAAGGGAAAGGAATATAATGTTTTCCAAAGATATTACTCCTTAAAAAACTAATTCTCCATGCTAATGTACGCCAAATTACAACAATTGGTATGTATGTATGTATGTATGTATGTATGTATGTATGTATGTATGTATGTATGTATGTATGTATGTATGTATGTATGTATGTATGTATGTATGTATGTATGTATGTATGTATGTATGTATGTATGTGTGTGTGTGTGTGTGTGTGTGTGTGTGTGTGTGTATGTATGTATGTATGTATGTATGTATGTATGTATGTATGTATGTATGTATGTATGTATGTATGTATGTATGTATGTATGTATGTATGTATGTATGTATGTATGTATGTATGTATGTATGTATGTATGTATGTATGTATGTATGTATTTGTGTGTATGTGTGTGTGTATATGTATGTGTGTGTATGTATGTATGTATGTATGTATGTATGTATGTATGTATGTATGTATGTATGTATGTATGTATGTATGTATGTATGTATGTATGTATGTATGTATGTATGTATGTATGTATGTGTGTGTGTGTGTATGTATGTATGTATGTATGTATGTATGTATGTATGTATGTATGTATGTATGTATGTATGTATGTATGTATGTATGTATGTATGTATGTATGTATGTATGTATGTAAAATGTCAATTTATTTCTGATTTCTTGTTTATAGCAATATGTTGTTTTCTTGTGTAAAATAGTAGCAAGGAAGAAATAGTTTTGCCGTAAAAGCAAACAGAAGAGAGATAATATTTGCCAATGTGTATGCGTACCTGATACATTATTGAATGGATGCTTCACTTTGGTGCCACACAGAATTCTTATCCACGTTAGTGTTAAAACTGTTGTTCCAATGATTAACACTTAGGCATGCTCCATATTCGTGAAAAGATACTTGCTTTCAAAACAATTCTTTAGTCTGATCAACACATATTGTGAACATTTCCGTACAAATTAAAATGAAATCGTAATTGCATGATATGATCAAACACGTTCAAAGAAGCAGCAGGTCGTAAAAAAGATTGAAACATTTTAAATTTATACATGATATGCACATGACTTCGCCTAGTGTTCAAGCACCTTGTATTATATACACAAATTCTAACTTGCAAGCATCAAATATGGTAAAGTAAACTAAACTAAGTGAGAGGAATTAATACACTATAAATTTAAATATACTCACAAAACATAAATTAAATAGACAATGTGAACTTTGCTACTTTGTTCACTGATGAATTTAACACTACAAATAGTGAAATATGTGCATGTTTTGGTTTATGTGCTGTCCATTGACTTCACCTAGAATGTAAACATATTATGATCCAATCAAGATATCTAAAACATTTAAAGCTTTATTTGAGATGAATTGTAATTATTAAAGAATTAACATAGGATAATATGTTCTTAATTTATATTTTCAAAAATAATGACTCATATCTATGTCCTTTTCACTTGGAAAACCAAATACATGTACATAATTACAGTTATGAAAACCTCTTTGGCTCTATAAAGTAACATTTTTTATATATCCCAAAGGGAAAGACTAATAGGTACTTCCTGCTTCCTGCTGAGTTCATAGCAGTAAAAATTTCAAACCATGTGTTCATAAACCTTTGATTATGGAGACTATTTTACTGCACATCGATCATATTAATGCATTTTCTCATTTCAAATTAAATTTGAATTGTTCTTTTAAAATGAAAATCTATTAAATTCTCATTATTGTATTCTCTGCACCCTTAGTGTCACCAAAAAACTTCCAGACGAAAATATTACGTCACCATGGTCTTCTGTAATGATTGCCACGTACAAACCATGGTTCAAAATAGGAATGTGTCGAGTGGAATCGTCACAATAGAGAGTAGTACTAATTTGTTTACCAGTATACATAGCTTTTATTGTGACATCACAGCGTACGACATTCAGTCCGTATCACATTGGATTTATAGGTTTATTTCGTCCAGAAAATGTCTACTTACTTTAACATTGACTTTGTCTTATGTACCTCTCGGAGTGTCTAAATAATGATCTTCCAAAGAACTATGGATGAATACGAATCTAAATGAAGTGGGCACTTGACAGTTAGAGATATGTAGAATCCTATTCTAAAACATACAACCATTACTGACATAGTCAGTGTAGAATGCCAATATGACCCATGCGACTTGTACTTTAGTTGACGTAAAGTAGTTTCTAAAATTTCAATAATAGGTATTTTTCTATTTTTGTATCAATGAATGATGCAGTTGTTAACTGCATTAGCATAGAATAGAGAAAAAACAACATATCTACAAAATTTAACTCACATTAATATGAACAGAAGCAAATCTATATTTAGGAAGGATATTTCTCATTCATAAAGTTCATATTTTTCATTTTTCTGTAATATACCCAAATGTATAAATTTATATAAATACTATAAAACGTCTATTTCGGGATAATATGTAACTGTTTTATTATATCAAGCTGTAAACATGCATCTTTTTGATTGAGGTAACGATTACGAATTTTACATTGTTTTTCTTTTTTTGTGATTTATCTCTCTGAACATTTTATAGTAACATCGTAAACATCATTATAGAATTTAATTATTGTGCAATTGAATTATCAAATAGGATTCCAACTCCAAGTGAATCGATTTCTTATCAAAGAATCAAAAGTCAGAAATGTTTTGGGTCCAATGAACATGGTAAGGCTCTCAAGGAGAAATTCAAATGTTGGACATATCTACATTCAAAAATGGTACTGTGCATATTTAAAACTAGCTATGACATACAAAGATGTTACCAAAATTACCAATAAAACGGTAAATGGTATATATCCGTTACATAGAATAGATTTGATGAATCGGTTAACACTTTGAAACCAGTCGAATGCATTATCCTACTAAACTAAATTACGTATCGAAATGTCACTTCTCTTCAGGGAATGGAGGAACCATAAAAATCAATAAGTAAATAAAGAACAATAAAAATCAGGATAGGGGTCGACGACTGGGCTAATTAGTTATTGAAAAGAAAGAAAATGAAAGAAACGGAGCATGAAGGATGTAAAACATAAATGGCCTTAATGTTTTGATTAAAAAATCTTATTGGGATAAAAGTGGCTAGTAACAAATAGCGCATGGACTAAAGCGCGCGGCCAAAATGACGCCGACATATGCGCGCAATGCTAAACTACGTCGACAAAAGCATGCGCGACAAAACCGTGCAGGTATAAATTGAGTCAATGTAAACAATGTGTGTGGTATTCAATAATCCAAAGCCAAGACCATTATTCTCATTCCAATTCTAATTAACTGTAATTTACTTTCGTGCTTTAAGATGAAATAATTATAATTAATTTTAACTGACTGACGACTACTTGTCACAGACATAAAGAACTATTGGCTAAGTACATATAAAACTATTTTAAAAGTGTATGTTTAAACTTAGGAAAGCATCATACTAAACCAAAAAAATATATAAATTTGAAAATATATAACATTTGCTTTTGTGTTTGTTTGAACAATATTATTTTTTTTTGTTTTTACATCTTTGGCAGAGTGCAATTTACAAGTTTTTTGTCCGCGCGCTTTCGTCTGGCGCGCTATTGCATGGTCACCGATAAAAGTACATCTATAAGCATGGACAAACATTTGGCACTCATGAAAACACAATTTAGACAATTTCCTTAAAGGGCAATAATTACTTTAGCAACACAATGAAAGAGACAATATTCACAAACATGAAATTGAATTGACCTTCATTTGAATATTGTGACAAGGTTGTACACAATTTAAAATAAGTTACAATGATACAAATATTCCCAAATAATCGTGAAAATAAATACAGAATAATGAATAACACATAACTAACGATGTAATAAAGATATAATATAAATGTTCATTCAAACATTGGAAAAATTAACCATCGATAGTTTATTTGTTTCTGTATAACATCGACATAGTGTACAAGATGAATATATCTATAAAACGAGTCAATCAATTGTTAAATATTACAAAAAAAACCATCAACTAAAAACAGATGAAACAAATTTAAATACAAACAGAAAATGCTAGATATGAAAAAGTATGCATAATCAACGAGATTAAAATATTATCACAGTTGAAGAAATTCAAGTATTAGAGAGAAAGCAATAACAACTATGCAGATGTGCAGCGTAGTAAGGTAATCAATGCAAATCTAGTATCAGTGAAGTGTGAACATATAAAAAATGGAAATGCCTATAATGGAAGAGTATTTAATAGAAATCTAGATATGCATAACAATGAAAAATATTTGCGTGCTTTATTTATGTGTACATTTTCCTTCAAAATGTTCCAGCAAGTGGCATAATTTATTGTGATCGATTCATAGCGATTCATGCCACGTAGGAAAACAAAAGTCCCGAATTCATGCAGGTAATGAAACTTTGGAACAGAAAGATACATTTTCAGCACTTTCATCATAACATATATAAACAATTTACTTTTTTCCTGTTTCATGCTATTCAGAGATGGATTGGTTGTTGATTCTAAGATTTTCCCACTTTTTACAATATGTGAACTGTGGTTGCATGAATTAGATTTTGCTCTGAGAAAAGACATTACCAACATTTATCAATGCTGTTCGAGACATACTCTTGAGTTAATGACATAAACAATTTGCGTTAGTCTAGTATGAAATGAAAATGTGAAATAACAACGATTAGCGAACTGCACACAAATTATCTCTTACTGAATTTTAATGCTGAATATGTGTCCAGTAGGCGATAATATATCTAAATGGACGTGACCTAATACGGTTGTGATTTACGATGACGAATGTGGTCAAGTCAACGCATTTTTGTTGTCGTTTTAAATACTTGTCTAGCACACATATTTTATGCCTTCGTAATCCATAAATTAGATGCATCTTCATATTATCTGGATGATGGTAATTATTACTAACACGCTAATTGTAGAGGTAAATAATTATTTTATTGGTACATCCTCTGTAATTTTGTTTTATACTCCTTATTTTGATTTGTTTTAGTGGCATACTTACACACTCTAGTCTTTTCGAAACCTTTCTATTAAACTTTGTTCTTGGTTTGATCAGATTGAAAACGTATTTAAAGTCTTCATTTTTCAGCATATAAAACTACGTTTTCAAATATTCTATCAGCTGTCTGTATGTTCTCAGTTTCCTCTCTTTAAAGATATTTTTTAAAACATTGCTTATTTCATCTCCATCATCCTTTCTTAGTAAACACGTATTTTGAACTCAATATATCTAGATGTCAAAATATATTTGTGTTCATTATTTACACTGTCATATCTTTGCCAGCCAATCGATTATTCAAATGATAAACATAAATTTTCTTTCACGGGGCAATTTTCAGGATTGCCTTTGCAGTATTCAAGTATAGTGCGAAGGGATCCATATTGTCAATTCATTGTGTTGTACTTATCTTTCTCCAATTGATTTTGTCCCCATGTTCGTTCATATTGTTAAAATAACTGGGTTTTCACGATCGTTGCAAATATGTAAACTATTTTTACTCTGTAGGCTATTTACGAAGGGATAGCAGCATATGGAGAATAATTAGTAATTGACAAATTTTATTCAGGTGCTCTCAATAAACCAACAGGAGGGCCACAAAAAAATTATCACCACTGTCAATAATTTACAACTTAACTTTAATTCTTTAAATCTTGTGAATAATTTTAAACTTACGTCAAATTTCGCCAATCTATGGTTGATTCTAAAAGAACTAATTCACATTCTAATTCACCGTTTGATTTTTTGAATATAACTTCCCTGCGCATAGATTCTATCTGCTTTAATAATTCTTATTAGGTTGACCCTGTCAGTTTACAAAATATCCAGGTTGTGCTAAGAACTTGGCTTAATAAAGTTTGAAGTTGTAACCAAATCTGAATGTTATTAATTCCTTCTTTACACCAAATGTTCAACTCGATGTTCCTTATTTTTTATATCACTATTGTCATCTTAATATACTTGAAGTCAGATAAGTAACACCAGTATTCTCTCGAATTAGTCTTGTAATACAGCTGTCTTTGCCCACAGAAATTAGATCCACATTTGTAAATAAATAATAGGTATTGCTTGATTCCGGTAATGTTTTTTTCATGTTCCATTAAAGGCACAATAGTGCAATTTGTTTACATGTTGATAATTTTAAAGACTATTAAAACAATATAATGAAGCAAAGTATAAGCTGAAATAATTCACAAAAAATCTAGAATTTGTGACGATTCAATTATACAAACGTTACAAACAACGAGAGTAAAAGAACCTTTGACGGGACACTCTTTAATTTAAATTTGAATCAGGAACTCTTTTTGAAATCCCATGTGACCACAAAACGGTTATGAGTCACGTGCTTTTATTTGCATATATACTATAAACAAAACTGGAAGACGCAAGAGAGAGAGAGAGAGAGAGAGAGAGAGAGAGAGAGAGAGAGAGAGAGAGAGAGAGAGAGAGAGAGAGAGAGAGAGAGAGAGAGAGAGAGAGAGAGAGAGAGTATAAAACAGAAATGTTGGCCAAGCATTTCGCTTTCCGAGAAGAAACTTCGAGAAGCTGTCAGAGACTCCGAACGGGACCTATCAAGGATTCGTCTTGGAGACAATTTTGTTCGATGGATAGCATTAATGGAATAGTTAGGAATTGCATCATACACTGCAATGGAGAATATGTTGTTGGTCAGGCAAGCCAATGTCTACGTATAAAGTTTTATCCAATTGTCAATATTTTTTCCTGTTTTTTTTTAAAGTACCCTATTTCATTATTACTATTGTTGCAGGAAGTCTTGATTTGCTTTGTAAGAATATCAGATTAGATATGATCGGCTAATCAATAATTTACTCGGTGGCTGCATTTTGTGTATTGTTTGTTGTGGTGGAATTTATTTTAATGAAGGACATTTTGTGTAGATGGCATTTACCTTCGTGAGATAGGGTCTTTGAATTCTGTTATGGAGCTTAGATACATATACAAGTGTTATTGGAATTTAAATCTTCTCTCCCTCAAACGCACGTACAACCACCCCCACCCCCACACAACACACACACCTTAGATTAATGTGACAAGCACATTGCTTGCACAAAATCTTAGTAACCTTTCCATGTAACATGTAGAGCTAATAATATATGTTTAATGTTTAACTGTTCATATATCTGAATGTAGAACTAATCCAGTAAAATTTTGATATAACGCTTACATTAGTTTGAATGCTAAGATTTTATTGTATATCTTACAACTACTAATAACTTTATTATAAAACATTGCATTGACTACAATTGCCCAAGGATCTCTAGTCAAGATAGGAACGGACATTATAGTGCCAGCAGAATAAATAATTGGCCGAGTTAATTTGGCAGTTAAAGATTTGAGCTGCTATCATGTTAGTTTTATTTTTATATGTATGTATGTTAGAGCTAATGCTAAAATTAAGTATTTCAGTACAAAGTGTTCAACAAAATGCACAAAGAAACAGATTTAAAATATAAATTACATAAATTACATAAATTACATTATAAACTTATTACATATATTAAATTTGCAACATACAGAGAGAATGAGCACACCTTCCGTATCTGAAATATCTGCTATTATGTCCGGAAAGTAAAATTGACAAAATTTGTTGCAGTTTATGTTTTTGTCGGGGAAGAGGTTGCTACATGTGTCATTATACTGAAAACAGTAACGGAACAAATACAATGCTGATAAAGGATATTTGTAAACTTTCGGCAGCAGGTTGAGTCCCTAATTCATAATTTTCTTTGAGTTAGAAGAACCAAAACTACCACCAATTTCATTTCTCTGAAGTGGGATGGGGCACCTCATCTGTGATACATACAGCATTGAAAAATGCATATGTTTATCTGTTAATTGTTTTGCTTAAAGACAATGTGCCAGTATACTATGCTGGCTAACCCAGCTATTTTCCCCACCCCGACTTCCCCCAATACTGCTAAGTCAATACTTTGAGCACCCGTGATTGTGCAGTTTGAAATTGTGTTTACATGCTTCATATAAACTTTATGTAGTTTGATATTTAAAGCCATGTCCTACATGCAGTTCTTGCTAATACCCTCTTATCATCTATCCACTTTGCTCACTATGAATGCACATATGACATTTCATTTAAAAACGAAATATTAATATAACAAAAGACGTCATATCTCAATAACTGGTTTTAATTGTATGTATAGTAAGAAAATGTCCTCTATCTTTAAGTGAGCCACATATATCTGGTGTAGAAATTATGGAACGGATAGCAATAAGCAAGTATAATTAATATACACTTTTATAGCTTCTTAAAGTCATTAATCTGTGGGAGTGAACATTATTAAATGAATGTCATTGTGAATGTTATGTTTCATGGTTCTGAATAATATATCGTTCTTCATATATGTTCTGTTCTCATCATGAATAGGTGTTCATTATACCTGGAAATTATTGTTTTCACTTTTTCACTTAGAATACCGTGTAAAAATATAACTGTATTTAAAGTTAATATATAAGTAGTTAAACATGTTTCTCAAATAGTTAATTTTATACACATGTGAAGGTTGCATGTTTAATATCATACCCAACCCTGCAGAGACAGTGCAGCTTCCCTGGTGTCTCCTTGGGAAGAGCTCTAAGCTTGGGCTTATCCAGACTGATATTGCGAATAAAGTTTTTAAAGTTCTTTAAAAGTACCAAAACAAAACCCTGGACAAACACCTCAAACAAGAACATAAAAACAACAAATAAGACACCCGGCTCTCTATAAACTAATTTGAAAGTGAGCAAGTCATCAGCTTAATATTCCATAAACCTGACCTTACAGACTATACACTTTTTTCTGTGTCGATTTTTTTTTTCATCTAAAATTTTGAACGGATTTAGTCTTTATCACAGTCATATTAAAATAACTTGGATGTTGATGTGTTTGTTTGTGTGTTTGTATATATATATATATATATATATATATATATATATATATATATATATATATATATATATATATATATATATATATATATATATATATATATATATATATATATATATTTAACCAGTGACATTTTGACTCGAAATCTACTTTTCCAAGTATATTTTTTTTATCTATAACAGTGGTTTCTAATCTGGGCCATAACGAGGGGTGGATTGGGGTGGGGTGGGGTGAAGTGGCGTGGGGTTGGGTGGGGTGGGATTTCTAAGCTGGTTGCTAATGCTGAATAATGCTTTTTACGGTGTAAGGTTGGGAACGCCGTGGATAACCAAGGGGATGGCTGCCTGAAAAAGTTTGGGAACCACTGGTATATAGTAACTAAATGTTTCGTATAACTTCATCTAAGTATTATAATCCATATGTCTAACTTATATCAAATACACTGTACAAAATATTTCATGTGACTTGAGTTAATTATTGTGACCCCTTGCCTATGTACGAACCTAGATTAAAGTGGCATAAAATGTTGGGTACCTTGTGGTGGCAACGAATATTTACCTTTAACAGTGTTTACTCAGGGAAGAATCACCAGAACAGAAAATCTATAGAATAGTGACAACTATTTGACACTTCTGTTGATCTCTTCAAGTTAGTTTGACATGTAGTAAATTATTTCTTATGAATGTTTATGTTCCTAAGCTGTAAGAGGACGTTCTCTGATGAAAATATGGAAAATAACCTTGGTTGGCAAGTATCTTGCACATGTTAACTCCTTCCATAAGATCAAATTATGCGATCAATGGATTTCACTAGATTGTTTACAGATTTTAACGAAGATAGTATTAATATTACATTTTTGACAAACACACACACACACACACACACACACACACACATATATATATATATATATTTATATATATATATATATATATATATATATATATATATATATATATATATATATATACATATACATATACATATATATAAAGAATTATAAATATATGCCAGACAGAACAGACAATGCTAATCCTTGATTCTGTAGTAGAATCTTGATAATAGTGGGCAGAAATAATAGTTTAATACAAACAATATTATCATACAGGTTAGAGAAATTAAATTCGATTGCTACGGAGTTTCGAACCCAGGTCCGCGAGTAAATTGCACCTATTGCCTTGCCAGCACGCACCAGCACATATACTATCACGACTAAGTACGCATCACCAAAAAATGGTGGCATTGAATCGGTGTTATATAAGCTCGTGCGTAGCAGACACACTCGCATGACGACCTAGTAAATAATTTTCATATATATAAACATAGTTGTTCCAGATTCCTATGAAAGAAATCAAGGTTTATAGGATTTTTATATTGCAAAGAATTACAAATATGTATGGTTACAATCGGTTATTTTGATTATGTGATTTATCTAATTGATTTTTATTCTCCATACAAGATGATTCTGACCGATGACTGTAGTCAATCTTGAGTTTCCGTCCCTAACATGTAAATATAATTTATCAATGCAATTTATGAAGAGTATCATAGTAAAATTAATACATCAAACATATGTTAGGGATGTTCCAATACGATGGCCCAGGAAGAGCACATTTAACTTAGGATACTCACCCATAGATGCATTTTATAAATTTCTTATCATTTTTATAAATACTGTCAAATGAAAGAACACAGGTATATATTGTTTTTATATAAATTCCTTCTTTCGGTACCATGTATGTTGATATGTAACAGCCTTAATGTAATCTGATATGTATACTTCATTATAATGCAGTATCACAAAAAGATGTATACTCCATATCTGATATGGACAACATGATAAGTACGTACTATATCTAGATTGTAATATCATAATCTGTTTCATGTTACCTAATACTACTAATCCCTGGTCTCCAAAGGAGGTTAAAACTAGTTGCATTTGCTCCTCCCAGAAAGTGTCGAAGGTCGGGACTAAATAGGTCTCCTGAATATCATGGATTGTCGAGACGTATATGAATTCATGTTTTATCATTTGAGTGCAAAGGGCTAATTTCCAGTAGTTATTTCTCGAAGTCAAGATTGTGGTGGATGAAAGGAAATCCGCACTGTGCAGTCTTATATTCATAACTGGCTGAGAACACCATCTGTGTGTGATATGTCCATTGGCACATGTATGGCACAAAAGAAGATAATTTAAACTTAACTATTAAATGCAAAGGAACTTTGAGAACAATAAATGGTGTAAACTTGTTGAAAAGTGTTTAGGATCGAGAAGTGAGAATTTTCATGTAAGAGAAGTATTAATTGGATTCCTGCTTAAATAAAAATATATTCTTCTCTAAAAAGGTCCACTTTCATGAAAGATGCAAAATGATGATTGGTGCATGTCTTGTACAAAACACTAACTAGAAACTAGAATTGTGTCGTTATAATTCCTATTTTCTTTGTCCAAAAATTATATCAGAGAACTTCGTATTTTCAGAGAAATAAAATATCGCTTGAATTCAATAATTTGAACAAAATACAATTTAGCCCAAACTAAACAGATCATAATACAACTTAATGTTTCAGATGTTAAAGCAAGACTGAATTTTTTAAATAAAAACAACAGTTATATGCCTAACTAAGATGCAAAACAGATTCGCCAATATGGACAAAAAAAGTTCACCCTTCTTGAAAAACTATAAGCTTTGTTTACCAATTAACACATTCATGAAGTCACGCAGTCCAGGTATGACCTTCACAAAGTTTAATGATTCTTACTCTGACAAGGATACAAAACATAAATAAAAAAAATTGTTTATCAAAACTGTCACTGAACGAGTTCAGCAACCAGATACAATTTTTTTTAAAAATCGGTCTTTTCAAACAGAACTGAACTGTCTACTGGACAATGTCAAATCCAGTAAAATAATATATTACATTACAACAGCAAACAATGAAATAGAAACAAAATCAAGCTAACAGACAAATTAAATTAAATATACCTGACTGTCCATTATGTTTCAAACGTAGTATCTAAATAACCATGCACAATCTCCCAGTGCGCTCGGTGTAGCAAACAAGGTTTGCTTCCTGCAATTCAATACATAATAGCAACGTCATGTAGTGAGGCGAATCCGTACAACAGTTGTTGGAGTATTATCGTATTTGCAATCCAATAAGTTACATGTCTTGTTGACAAATAGAACTTAACAATGCCGGTTTACCACGTGTGGGGGATCAGGCTAAAGATTCCTTGAAAATACTTGTTTTCGTCTGTCAGTGCAAGTAAATTAGAGTTGATTAATGGAGCGATCACGGCCAGCCGAAGTCTAAGTAAACACCGAGTACGTCAGGTTATCGAAGACCGTTTTCTTTCTTCGAGAAAAACCTTGTGATTTCACCGATGAAATTGGACGGCTCACTGACTAGGGTCTATTTCCTAATCATATTGAATGCTTTTATGATAGCCATAGTCAGCCACTGGAGTTGCATCCGCCATCAGCTTTAAAATATAAATCATATATATATATATATATATATATATATATATATATATATATATATATATATATATATATATATGTGTGTGTGTACGTACGTACGTATGTATGTACACTTAATCTTGGCGCTTTAATAGCGGAAATTATATTTATTTCACATTTTGACAACAAATTTACCTTGTGCAACGTGATGTATGTTTGATTCACTGGCTTCCTTGAGATATACAATCCGACCAATCCTAAGTTTTACTTACTAGGAAGTCAGATGAAAAAGGTAATAAATATATTATTGGATGTCGATAGGTTTCATTTTTGCATATTACAAGTGGCAACATTTCCCTTTATGTGATTCTAATTGGTCCAAATAAGTCCATAAAATTATTGTGCATTATTATTTGTACTAACTGTGATGGTTTGAATCTTTTACTAACCCCGAGTTCCCGAATGTTTTGTTTAAATGTACATTTTTGAATGACTTTTGTTTTAACTCGACTAGCGAAAAGAAACTGATGTTGTTCTTTTTAATAGTAATGTCTTTGGAAATCATTATATACCTTTCCCTTTAATGCGTGAGTCTTTATACGTCATGTAGAAAATATATATAGTTCGTTCCCTCGTCACTTTGTTTTAAGACGTTATGTGAATAATCTATATAAATACACTGGCTTTATCAATTATATCTTGCAAGCCTCACATTACCTTCTTTAGTGTAAGCACGTTTAATCACATAATATTTGTTACGCATACACTGCTTACGTTCCAGGAAGATTACCAATTTAAAGCCATATAGGGGTTATTTTCCTTGTATATTCAGATGGTCTTCCAAGAGCAAATAAAACATATATTTACACTTGAACAAATGATAACGTCAGAAGGATAATGGTGTTTGACGGATGGTAACCGCCCGCGAAAATATCTGGATAATGCGGGTGGGATATATGTCACAGAAAAAGGCTAAAAATAACTTGGTTTTGCCTATAATTATTTTATACGTTTTTTTGTTGTACAGGCGTAAAATGTTACCTGGAGTGAATCACTGACTACAGGGTAGAGTGATTTGAAATTACATGCAGGCGGAGAGCCATTGAAATGCATGGATTACGTGGATATTTGACTATGACTATTAATCACTTCTATGGTCTTAAGCTTGATACACTGTAAACTAAGACACAAGTCATTTGGATTTCGTCAGTGGTAGGCGAATTTTCTATTATCGTCTCAGGCCATAGGGGTAAGTGTCGAAATTTCATCTTATTTGATTTGTGAAACTTATTTCTCGGTTTTGTGTCCTGTCGGATGACGTTTCGTTTTTAGCATTTGTTCTTATTGCCATTTTATTAACAAATAGTTTTGTTTTATTGTAGCTTTTTATTTTATTTTTGGATACGAGTGATCCCGTCGGATGTTATAGTAGCCGTTGGGTACTATATTAGCCTGCTCGATACTATTGAAGGTGGTTGGATACCATTGTAGACACTTCGATATTAATATAGACCCCGAGAGTCTATTGTGATTGCGGGAGTCTGTCGCGAATTATGGGAGCCATTGGAGTCTGTTGGATCCAATTGTTGTAGCTCATAGGATAGCGGACATTAAGAAAGCTTAATGAACATTATCATATCAGATATCATGGTACATTAGTGGACTAACGAAGTATCAGTGGAACTGTCGAAGCCTAGCAGGAGATTCGGTGTTGAATGAGAGTCGAACACAGATTTGGGTTCATATGTCGTATTAAATGTTGTCAGTTTAGGAAGTGGATTCCAGTTGAGGAAGGAAGTGGATTTCAGTTGAGGAGCGTATGTTGGTGTTCATATGCGTTGAACGCAGGAAGTGGTCGAAGTGTCGGAAATAACATTTTTGAGTATTGCTCATTTTCATTCAAGAGATTTTGTGAATCTCGGTTAAATACTTTTCGAGATATTTCATTTCTTTTCATTTTGTCTCATAGCATGTGAAAACATTTGTTAGCTTAAATCATATTTTCGTTTTCATTTCATGAGTGTATGTAGAATATTGTATTAGTTAAATGATAGTAGTGTACGTGTAAGAGTCTTTGAATTTGTTTTGTATCCATTTATTTATACCTATATATCTAGTAATGCATTTTATAAATCCAATCATTCATCACTGTGTTGTTGTTATTCGTTTAGTCCAAAAAGAGAAATCCCACTCGGTTTCAATTCTTTTTGTTACGTAACGGCTCGTTCTATGTAACATAAAAGAATAGAGTGAACACAACAAGCTTTATAAATTTTAACAATGATACAATTTATTTTACTAGAACATAAAATAATGTAAATTATTTAAAACAAGACTTACGGTTTACAGGAATGATCCAAATTTTGTTCAAAAATATTTATAAAAAATTAAGCCCTGTAAAGAGTTCTAAACACAGTCTGAAAGTATGATGTTCCGGTCCAAACTGGCGGTTGACCACTTCAGACGAAGGCTAACAGCAAATTCCAGAATTTTCACAATAAACAATATATGTGTTGTCCCGTTCCAATATTAGGGAGAAAATGTCCAAATACGTAATGTTGTTCTCTAGGAAAATTATAAAGACGAAGTGAAAAACAGTTCCTCTAACACGCCATGTTATATTACGTAGACATAATGACTTTTTCTTCTGGCACAACAAATTGGAAGTTGTATAACAGACTAGACTGCGACAGTCTGTCCGTGACAGTTGAACTGCTCGAGCACGAGGGAGCATGCAATTTCCCAATTTCTTAACCTAATGATCTTCAAGGTGATTTTTTTTTATATCACTGGGAATACAGTTTTTGAACTCTTCGAGTAATACCCGTTGTTCAAGTCTTTCATAATCATGTTCAATTTTCTCAGACAGCTGTTCTTTTTTCCTAGCAAATTCAACATAAGTTTGTATATTGTCTTTTTTGTAACTTCTGAACTTTTGTCTATATGCTTCAGGAACTAACTCGTAACCTTTTAAGATGCATTCCTTAACCAAATCGTAATCAGAACTTTGTTGTACTAATAGAGATATATAGATATTTCTGCCTTGCCATGAAGTAAACTCTGCAATAATGAGTCCAATACTCCCTTGGCCATTTTGAATTCTCGGCTACGTTTTCAAACATTATAAAATATTTGTCTACTTCCTTTTCACTAAAGGGTGGAATTAATTTGATATTTCCTAAAATGTTAAAATTTGCATGAGATATGAAATCATGCCTGCCACTTGCCAGATCTAATTCTTTCATTTTAATTTGAAATTCTTTCTCATCTCTTCCTCATCCATTTCTTTTTGCCGTCTTTTTCCCTTTCTTCAATTTGCCTTTCTTTTTCCCTTTCGTCTATTTGTCTTTGTTTTTTCCTTTCTTCAACTTGTAGTCTCATTTCTTTTTGTAATTGCATTTGTCTTTCTTTTTCTGTTTCTTCTTTTTCTGATTGTATTCTCACTTGTTCTTTTTGTAATTATATTTCTGTCCTTATCTTTCTCTTCTTTTTCTAATTGTGCCCTCTGATTTCAACTTTAGCTCTGCAATTTTAACATCGGCATCGGTTAAAGTCTTACTGACAGAGGCCAAAACACTTTTGTCCAAAATATTCTTCTCAATCAAATGTTGAACTATAATTGTCTTGATTTCTTGTTTAGTTGAAGGTTTTGCTTCAGATAGTTCATGCTTTCTGGCAAGTTCAAGCAATTCATCCTTCCTAAAACTCTCCAACTGTTCTTTGGATGGAGTAGAAAGAAAACTCTCCACTCTGGACATTTTTAAGAAACAAGCTTGTTGTTTTCACTAAACTTTCAAAGTAAGTGGACTAGGAAAATTAAGTTTCAAATTTTAGCCAATTTCAAATATCCCTCAATTCAACTTTTTTTTCTCTAACGGCACATCAGAATATTGTCGACACTTATCGTTCTTGGAATCAAGATATGATATAACAAAACCTTGTGTGGGTAACATATTCATATTCAGACAACCGAAATAATTTTTCCTCAGTTTCTTTTCGCGAGTCGAGTTAAAACAAATGTCCTCCAAAAATGTACATTTAAAACAAAACATTCGGGAACTCGGGGTTAGTAAAAGATTGCCACCATCGCAGTTAGTAAAAATAATAATGCACAATAATTTTATGGGCTTATTTGGACCAATCAGAAACACATAAAGGGGAAATGTTGACACGTGTAAAATCAATACTATGAAAGTGCACACAATGAATGCAAAGAGTACCGAGAATGTGTTAAATGAAAATATATCATTGACCAAAATAGTATAACACCACTGTGTCAACGCCACATTTATCTCCACATTGGCACTATTACTTTTGGCTTTATTAGGGTGTGCTACTTGAGCAATATCTCAGCTCTTATTTATTTTTTTTCAAACATTTTTTTGGTTTTATTTCAAATATCTTTATCTGCTACTTTTCGCTCGCCGTCCCTTCCAATTTCTTTCCCCACATCTGCAACAAGAGATATTAAAATGTTTCAAGACTGTCCAACCTAGAGCATACATTTTATGTAAGCAATGTGCGGCGATTAAGAAAAGCCTAAAATCCAACTAAAACCAAGTAAAGCAGCGAAAAAGTATTACTATTTTATAACTAGATTTCCAAATGAATGATGAAGTGCTCAATTTTAAATAAATCATACAGTGCTCAATTTCAAATAAATCATGCAGTGCTCAATTTATAATGTATCATGCAGTACTCAATTTGAAATGAATCATGCAGTGTTCACTTATTAAGATTTATTCATTCGAGCATCATTGGCAGCCTTCGAAGAGGTCGGACGTGTTTTACAGGAGCTCCGGAGAACAAAGGAATATAGAAAAAAAGAAGAAGAAGAAAGAAGAAAAGAGAAGTAAGAAGAGACAAGAAATGACCAAATTGTTTTACACATGATATATAGTAAAAGAAAGGACTAGCAGAAGAAAGAAGAAAGAAGTTTGCTACTATCACACCACTGTTGTTTTAACAGTAGCGGAGTGACATAGGATTGGTCAGAATGCCATACATAGGGCTCACTTTGGCAAAGAGCTCTTTTTAGGCTAACAACTACATTCTTGGCCGTTGAAGGGATGATTGGAGAGAAAAAATATATAACTTTTTACCAAACAAATTAAGACCACTAAATTACATAAGGTAGGTTATACCTACCTAATTTGACAAAAATTTTGGATTCTAAAAAGTACGCATAGTACACAAAAACATAATACTTATATACAGTAGGAAATTTCACAACTCATATTTATTCGACTCGTATGTGGCTTACGCATGTTTGCCTATGATAGGGACTCCCACCCCCAATCGGCAACGGGCAAAACCGAACCTTAACTTAGTGGGCGGAAGCGACATCCTTTGCCAACATCGTCAATACGAGGAACACCATGGGATCCAACAATCAAGGAATGAGGAAATGCAGAAGGAAGCCCCCTGGGCCACATAAAAACACAGTGGAAAGATTACACTTTCAAAGCCAATAGTACTATGTGGACCTAGGGTAAGCCAGACACAGGGAAAGAACTACAACACGCAGATAGAGGAATTAACTATGGTACCGCCCTTTGCTGGATCCTTTCCTTTGCCTTTTCCCGAGCCTGGGGGTCGAGGCAGTCGAACTGTGTGAATGCTACCCAAAAGAAGTCTGTTTTATGGTCAACTAAAAGGTCAAGCACTAGACCAAAGCCCAGCCCTAGGGCTAAGTGCCTCCCTGGATTAGCAACACCACCGATAAGGTGATGTCCGGCTTAGGTGGTAAACCATCTAGAGGGGCTATTAGGCCCATGCGCCGGGGCATAATATTGTCAAGCACTGAGACACGGGTGAGCCCTGCCTCGGAAGGAGTGGAGGCCACTAGCCCTTTTCAGGGCTTTAACCAGTCATAATACACGAGAGTGGACACATGACTATAATTACAGATCAGTCAGTCATGCAGTGTTCAATTTCAAATCATCTATGCAGTGTTATATTTCTCATATCAGTGACCGAGCGTACATGAGAATTTGATATTCAAATGGCGAGAGCTGACAGAAAGTAAAGTGTCAATCGAAATTGTTACCGATCTTTAGACCAATCATGCCAAGGTCTCACAGAAATACCTGTTTGAATGTTTAAATAAACATAATAAAATATGAAGTCTTACAAGCAAACTCGTAATCATTCAAACAATTATTTAAAGATGTTCTGGTCCGAAATATGCCTCGCATAACCGCTCTGCGAAGGAGTTTCCATATACCGACATCATCAATTGTCATTATGATTCTGTGCAGTACAGGCTTTAACAAACTTTACTCCAGGTATGTGAAGTAGAAATAATGTTATTATTCGGAAACAAAAAGTCACATTCAGTTTGACCTCAAAATTAATCAATGTCCACACAGGTGCTAAAATGGCAACTGATTCTTATCAAGAAATTTTACATACGGTGTCATTGCCTGCTCGTTGCATGACGTATAAATAATCATAGTTTAAAGAAAAAGGTATACAATATCTTCCAGTCATTAGTCTTCAAAACACAAATGCCACATGCTAATCTATGACACAATTACAGGAATCTGTACGTATGCATGCATGTATGTATGTATGTATGTATGTATGTATGTATGTATGTATGTATGTATGTATGTATGTATGTATGTATGTATGTATGTATGTATGTATGTATGTATGTATGTATGTATGTATGTATGTATGTATGTATGTATGTAAATTAAAGAAAAGTCTTCAATCCGAATAAACAGAACATTTCATAGAGACAAAATCCTTTCTCAAAATTGAATGATCCATGCCATTTTGATGCTGTCACAATGTTACGGTACAAAGAAGGCTTAGGGTACATATTTACCCTTATATATCACTTTCAGAACTAAATGTTACATTGTTGTGATTTTCATATGATATAGATCACTGAATACATATATTACCACGTTTACTTCAATGTATTTGCGACCGAATAGTTGCAGTATTTGATTTGGAACAACAGCCTGTACTGACGACGTAAACAAATTTCGACTATGAATTCCATCCCATATACCACGTAAAGATGCTGCGGTTGGATAAAGTTCTATCAGTTAGGTGACCCATTTATGTCCAGATTGATATTGTTATACATGAGATAGCAAACTCCTGTAAGGGTAATAAATTCATATTCAGACAGCCGAAACAAGTTTTTCTCTGTTTTCGTTCGCGAGTAGAGATAAAAGATTTGCTGCAAAAATGCAAAACAAAACATTCCAGATGGGTGGGTTAAATAGTTTTCCCCATGATTGCAGAAAGTAAATAAAGAGCTTATTGCACAATAATGTCATGGGCTCATAAGATTCAATCAGAATCACATAAAGTGATATGTTTACACGTATACTATCAATAGTATGAAAGTGGAGTCCAGAATCTATTATAATGTTGATTTTGGGCTACTTTGTGTTGAGTTCAGGTAACCCACTGAGATGCTCCTTCCGAGGATGTCATAATTAGTGCCTTGAATCCAGTGGCTACATAAATAAGGTGTCTGAGTCATTCTATGTTCAATTCAGTTATCCCAGTCAGTTGTTACTGCCCATGATATCATGCATTGTGCCCAGAAACCCAGTGACTGCCAGGGTAATGGTTATGGTTAACAATATAATGTATTTAATAGCCAACATTAAACCAGTTGCCACTTCCTTCACAATGTACTTGTACTTAAAAATCAAATGTTTTGGAACGCACATATTAATTTGCCCACACCAAAGTCAAAAAACTTAACTCCACTGAATTGATGACTTTTAACACTACAGTCAACATACGGATATAAATAATTTAAATAATTTATATTTTTCAAAAGTCTCTTTATCTTCAATGTCAATAGTGAATTTATACTTAACATTTAAAATTATAAGTTGATAAATATTTTCATTCCCTTTGCTAACATTTTCTACTCTAGTCTCAAGTGGAACAATATTCAGGGAAAGTAACTACTAGAATACATCTTAACCCTATATTTGACTTGCCTCCGTTGAAAAAAATTGACATTAAAGGCGATTTTGTCTATACTTTGTTAGGAATTTAGTACCTGGAAGCCACTAGGCATGTTTTAAATTAAGACTTCAAAAAAGGAGCAATAAAAAGCCATAGATTGAAGACTTTATAAAAAGTTTAGCCATAGAATTTATGTCCCAGACATTATGTCCCTATAAATAATTACATAATTATCCAATTAATTAATTACATAATTATCCAATTAATAATTAATGTACGTATGTATGTATGTATGTATGCATGCATGCATGCATGCATGCATGCATGCATGCATGCATGCATGTATGTATGTATGTATGTATGTATGTATGTATGTATGTATGTATGTATGTATGTATGTATGTATGTATGTATGTATGTATGTATGTATGTATGTATGTATGTATGTATGTATGTGGAAATACAAATACAAAAGGATTCTGGTATGCCCATCTTTTTTTGTTCGCGTCATAAATTTATTTCAGTCGTAAAAACCTTTTAATAAATAAAAAAATACATTCTAATATTTTCTATAGGTGCTTCACAATCTTGGCCCTGCGACGATGGAGTAATATTTATTGTGCTTTGAGATGAAATAATATATTTCGGCTAGAAAGAAGTCAAATGTAGAAATGGCTAATTGCCTTGAGTTTCATTACTTAAAGACAACACCGATTGATTTCATTTGGAGACAATTCAATTTTATCGTTGATTCATTGATATTCTTTGGTGACTATTCATCGGACATGAATGAAATCTTGAAACCTCTTCCGCCTGGTCCAGGAAATTGAATTAATGCTATCTGTGCACATGGCTTGTTGCAAACAAATTCAAATCCGATCAAGGCTGCTTCATTGTCATTAGTCCATGCGATTGTTCTGCAACAGAATAAAAATAAGGTTAATATATTAGTCAGTGGAACTAATTATTATTACTCTTGGAACATGCACCACTTGCCAAAACATGGGTTCACCAATTTTTCTTTATACACTGATTTTGTCATCCGTTATAATGTATGTTGGATAAACGTATTGTGTAAATATGTACATTAACAATTAGGTTGATCCGATTATTTTTTTGTTGGCAATTACTCGGTTTCATTGCATTAACACACACAGACCCACATCCACACCCACCACCGAAAACCATAATTATATATATATATATATATATATATAATTATGGTTTTCGTATAGTTCTTATATAATAATCGTTTTTCCTTGCAATAGGTAGAAACATACCTGGTCACATACACGACATAAGTTCTTTCAGAACAATAAGAAAGCACTTAAATTTGAACCTTATGCAAATGCACTTTCAAAATAAAACGAACTGCATGAATCTTTTATTTCTGAAGTGGAAACAGTCATTGGCAAGCTAAAAGTGGGCAGTGTTTGATTTCACACTCTTTTTCTCCATTTTGTGAAGTAGTCTGTGCGTATTGCATTAGTCTTTTTTCCTTATTTATTTTAATTTTGTTATTGTCAGTCATTTTCTGATACTGTTACTATTGAACCTGTCTACAAAATAAAATGAAAACTAAATATGTATTATTCAACCTACGGTGTTACATTATGTATATCTAACGTAAGGAAGCATGTGAGATGGACAAGCTAAATGGAAGGCGTGCAATGTAAATTTACAGTACAGCGATGTCATGTTATACGTTAGTACTTTTTATTACCTCGTGCTATGTATCAAATAATTGTTTCTGCTTTTACTGATAAATGCCAGAGGAAGAGGATTTGGCTCTTACACCAGATAGGGATGTAAATGTGTGTTTTGTTCTGTTATTGCAAAAATCATGCCCTATTTATAATTGTTATTTTCAAGTTCATTCGCAGACAATTAAAGATGGATCAGCATTCGCATGATTGAAACGTAGGTAAGCAACCACGGCAACTGTCCGTACCTGATATACCATTGGGAATCTAACTTGACCACAGTCTGTACTTGTTCTTATTATATTAGTGTTCAATAAATAAAAGAGACCCTATTACATGTCAAGTTATTTTGCTCTCGCTCTAGTGTTTGGGACAGTCTCATTGTCCTTAATTAAGATATATTAACACGTTTGACATATTCTGAGATTTAAAGCGGATTGTATATCTTTGATTCCCATCGAACTGAGCGACGTGTGTGAGAAACTTCTTGTAGTGGCCATTCATATATCACGAAGACACCGAATTGAGCATCTGACTTCATTGCTCTCCAAAAATATTTTGGCATTACTAAAAGCAAAAACGATTAAATGATGCACCAGGGCATATAATTTTTCAAACATAAGCATCACAGAAGGTGATGATAAATTATTTATTTGATTTTCTAATCCAGGTGTTTCAATATGTGGAATATATAATGTTCCTACTAATTAGCTCACAGTTTTGTGTTTTATATTTGTAAGATAGTGGAAACGAAACCAATCAATATTTCCTATTTTCGGGTCACAGTTCATTAGCAGCAGAGTTAATATCGATAAAATTATAGGATATAAATGTACTTTAGAAAATGCATTGACCAAGATGGAGAATTCGAGCTTAAAATGAGTGTTGTGTTCATTTAAAAAATTATGCAAATAGTCAAACACTTTTTCGACCTTTGGCTAGATAAAGACTGAAACGGTAGGACTCATTTAATAAATTTCATTTAAAACAAACACAATCATAAGATTATATTTATCTCTTTAGAAATTTAAATTGTATCTAACAGAAGTTACAACTTTCTTCATAAACACCTTTTATCATCTTTCCTCACATCATATTACGTATGATATGGTGATAGTGTATAAAAAATTAATATGAAAGGATACACTATAAAACAAAGTTATAAATTAAGCTAGTCACTATACTTTGCTTTCTAATCATTCTTACCCAAGTCCGCACACCAATTGCAGCTGGGTGTTCTGATCAATATCCAAATCTTCTATTTTAAATTTGAGATTCTTCCCCTGTACCAGGATATTCCAAACAATTGTAGATCCAGTCGATGTCGGATTGTAATTCGAAGGATAGTTTGCGGATGTAATTTCACCAGAAGTCGATTCAATCACCTGAATCTCTTCATTCGCTGAAAGCAAATGAAAGGAGCATAAAAAACGGACATGAAATAATTAATATCATATGATTCTATGTGTTTGTGTGTATAAAATATAAATATAACGCATAGCATGTATGTATGTATGTATGTATGTATGTATGTATGTATGTATGTATGTATGTATGTATGTATGTATGTATGTATGTATGTATGTATGTATGTATGTATGTATGTATGTATGTATGTATGTATGTATGTATGTTTGTATGTATGTTTTATAATTCTTGCTTTAAAGTAACGAAATAAAATATTCTTAACACACTTTGAAATTCTACATAGCAACGCTTAACTTCGTCATATAACAATACCAATACAAGCATACGGTGTTAAAGTTCTGTCAAAGTTTATATATATATATATATATATATATATATATATATATATATATATATATATATATATATATATATGTGTGTGTGTGTGTGTGTTTGTGTGTGTGTGTGTGCTTTTTTGGTTATATATATATATATATATATATATATATATATATATATATATATATATATATATATATATATATATATATATATATATATATATGCAAAATTTATTCAGCAGCAACTCATTAATTTTGGGAGGAAGTGGAGAAAATTTTATCCATACATGCAATATTAACACGTGACGTTGACCTTAATGATTATAACTCTAATGTGATGTGCAATGCACCATCTTTTGACACCAAGTTCAATGGCTTCGTTTAAATGGATATAAAGTTTAGATGGAACGGGAATGTTGGATGAAAATTATACATACATGACACTGAACATGACCTTGCAGATAGAAATCCAAGTATTATATGCAATTGATCTGCTAATTATAAAGTAGCTACATCCATTAAACTCAAAAACACTTTAATGTATACAATGGAAAGAGTAATGTGATTAAAAATACCATGACCGTGAATCTGAGATATGATCCCCAAATACTTAACATCACAGCAACTTATGCTGACTTCTAAGTGCGAAACAGTTCATTCCATGATCTGGTAAATCTATAACGTTACAGTGTGGAAGTAAACGTTAAACAGATAAACTTAAATATTTAGCCTTAGCCGTGACTTTGACAACATAATTTCAATGTTTCAATATACTTACATTTCCACCATAGTGTAAGTTTATACCAAATGCATTACATCGTTTGAAATTGCATAACACCTTGCCCACTTTTCCTAAAAGTACATTAAAGAGAACCTTTTTATTGAATTTAGTGTGGAGAGGATATGGCTAATGAAACAATAATGATTCGAATTTAATAATCAGGTGTTTGTTTTAGTAACATTGATCCAATAAAATTGTTGCTCATGAAATCAGATAATAGCAAATGCTTCGATTATGTTGAAAAATTACGACATTGGCTCACGCTAAGAAGCAATAATTTTCATGATTCAATCATTCAACAAAAATATATAGAGGTTAATATTAACTTAAATCGGTCGATGGTTTTTGCAAAAGATGGTAATTATATTATCATTAGGATAGCAATGAAAGAGATACTTGAATGTCATCGAAACAAAAGGAAGCGGGGGAATTTAATTGTATTTGTATGATGACGATAGCGAACTATTTTTGTTGTCAAATGAAAAAATATTTATCATTGGCGAAAAAGCGTAAGTAATAAAAAGTTATCAAAATATTTTATATATATATATATATATATATATATATATATATATATATATATATATATATATATATATATATATATATATATAATATAATATTTGAATCATATATCTAAACTTTTTTGATAAAATCATAATTCTATATCGCCCATGGTAGCCTATAACTACGGATTGTCATTGATAATATTTACAACATCTTCTATAAGTTGCATTTCCGCTAGTTGATTCATTCCAGTAATAAAGTAAATCTAAGCATCTTTGAGGAATTTTGCCCGTCAAATAAAATATGCGCAAACGATCGTTAATATAATGTTTTTTGTTATAGCAAAAAGGTTTCATTGAAACAACGTAGAATATATTGTCAAGATATTTCATAAAATCGTCGATGTCATCGTTGGTAATTTCATCAGTTTTAATAAAACATGATAGGATGTCAATTACATCATAGCTTAAGTAATTTATATGTTTAATTAGCAATTGTTTTCAGTAGATAAAGGAACCTCATTCCTGATACTACTACTTCTTGAACCAGAAAAGTATTTGCCTTGGAATGTGAAAACATTGTTCTATTACTAGCCATCGCAAATCCACATTAAGTTCAAGAAAATGTTTCACGTACCTTTAATTTCGATTGCAATATTATCAGGTTTTCACTGTACACAAGACGCCCCAACGTGTTGAACATTATATAATTTATAATATTATCATTCACTGTTAACGATTAACCTGTTCCAATGGAGATATATTTTCAAACTGGCTTACCAGTGTGAATTTCAAATTGTACTTACAGGCTCATTTTTCTCAGTCAGCACTTACTCCATTAGTATTTATTTATATATTTATTTATTTTATGTGAACTTGAGACGATCAGGACAAGAGTTTGTGACACGAAAATTAATTCAAACATAATAAAGATATATCGGGGATTTATATTTTAAAAAATATTTATGCACTAACGTTTACATGTAGACTTATTTTTACAATTGATGCAATCGGATAATACATTTAATCCAGAAGGAGCTCAGTTCCAGAGAATAAATGAAACACCAGATATGAAAAACAAAACAGTATTGACAGCTATAAAAGACAGCAGTAACCATGATATTTAAAGCAAACATTTGCGTCCAATTACCGGCAAATTTAAGATAATTTAAACGGTGCCAAATTGTAACATATTACATGGTGGAAGGATTATCAATTAACTTAATGAAATTGATCCCTGTTTACCGCAGGGACATATAATTCAGGGATAACTGATTAATTTATGCTTGTAGACTATGTTAAGTCATATAGTCATTACCTCGCTTACTCCACGTCAACACAGAATATTCAAAGGATGTCTTGCCGTTTCTTGTTTCGGCAGTTTTGAGTAAAATTAGACTATGTCAAGCAAGTTGTTTTTCTGAACGGTAGAAAACGTGGAATAAATGAGCACAGGTGAATACATGTTCCATGTTATATAGCACATTATGAGCATTTTGTCGGTCACTTAGTTTAATATTTTTAAAATTGCTCGTCACTTGTACAAAAGTTGAGGATTAATTTTTTTATAAATATGCGACTTTATTTTAATAATTAAGTGCTATACAAACGATTCAGATTGAACGTGGAAAAGTCTACCATCCTAACGCGATGCAACCAATGTTCATTTGAGGTGATTGCAAAGTTTGATGAGAGATATGCATTAGTTTTATTTACTTTGATGTTTAGCTGAACGTATTTCAGATGTTTTCTTAACAATGATATTTTGCACATCAAATACAGTCAGCAACATAGACGAATAAATAAAAATTGTAATATACTTGGGCACGGTGCAGGATCCGTCCATATTTTCAACTCCTTTTTTGTGCAGTTTTTTTTTAATCCAGACAATTCATGAATTCATTACTTATGATCGTTTTGTCAGAATGGAAATACGGAGCATTGCAAGCAACGTTCGTTGCTTCACCAATTCCAACACTGTTGACTTCTTGTAATGTTTGCATTAACTCCAATGATCCCCCATTTGAATTTGTCTTATTATGTGAGATTTTAAAGAGTTATGTCTAGATTGTGGCCTATTCGTGAAGACTAAATGTTGCTGCTTGTCAAATCATTTTGCTGCAAGAGTATATAAGAAATCATTAAATTGTATGTGTAATTTTCAAGGCAATGATAACAAAACAGCAACGAAATCGTAAGGCTTTTTTCGATGATAATGTATTCTCTTTTCTTAAAACAAATATGAAAATAAAGATCTTGATTAACCACAAGTCGAAGTGAGACAGAAACTAGGCCAAATAGCATGTTGCGTCTATCTACACCTTGGAAGTTCAGAGATGGTTTAGATTATTTCAATTTATGATTTACCTGGTCGAAGGTGATATACAGCTACTTACGTGTATCACACAATGTGAGATCCGGTACAAAGTCAGGCGTAGAGTAATTCCCGTTGTCTTGACAGTAGATGATTGGACACGTCTGAGTTAAATCGTGTCGGAAAAGGTCTATCCCAGGACAATCGTAAAAAGCTGCATCTCCTTGCTTTCCAATGAAAACAAAGTCGCCAATCGTGCTTGGAGGTGCTCCACATGTTCTTTTGTTCCGTATATTGATGATCTCTACAAAAGAAAAGCGAGTACTCTGTTTTATTTAGTTGATCCATTAATGAGTTAGTATGAGTTTGTTGGCGAGGACGGAAGTGAATTAGTTAGCAAGCAGGTCGAGAAGAGTAAGCTGATGGTTGATTGACTTAATTATCGAACAAACCCGAAAAAGAAGGAAAGAAATGATGAAGCAATTTAAATGCAAATTAAAGCCAATCTTGATATATTTCTATTAATTAATTCTTCAGGTGGTGATTATTTCAATGTCTTGAATTACCAAAAATTAAAAAACAGACTCAATTAAGAAATTAAGAAAACGAAAATGGAACAAATGCAATGAGAGAGAGAGAGAGAGAGAGAGAGAGAGAGAGAGAGAGAGAGAGAGAGAGAGAGAGAGAGAGAGAGAGAGAGAGAGAGAGAGTAAAAAGTGAAAATGTTTAGATACTAGTCTAAATGTAAAATACAAACTTGTTCTCACATTCCACTCTCTGGCTTGCTTTAATCTCTAGAAGGGAAACATTTATTGAGTATGAAACAAAGTGTTTAAAAGCTAACTGTAGTCTTGCTTATCTATCAATTTTCTTCTTCTGTCTGGATCGTCTTTTTGTTTACTTCGAATAGTCTGGTGGTCATCCATGTCGTTTTATTGCTGCTTATCCATCCAGACTGATAAGTCATCTGGTGGACGCAAATAAAATATTCACTCTTAAGATGTGAGAGCTCACGGAACTGTTTGACAAGTCAATAAATATTATGTTTCTATTCATAGTATGAAAACGAAGAATCGATCAATTTTGTTAATGTTTAGGGTTAAACCTTTATTTGCATATCGTGATTTCCCAAAGTACATGTGTTCTCGAGAAACCCCTAGCAGATGACAAGCAAGGGATTGCATCATCCGTCAAAGCGTCAGCATTCTCAGCGGGTTATTGCATCCATTGAATGCAATTTACGTTCATATTAAAGTCTCCGCTCGTTCTATTTTAGGATTTATTAATTCCGATTCTGTAATCGTGTCGGCTGTCTTTCATAAAGGTAGTCTACACACCAAATTTTCTGAATTCGTCGATTTCAATAACTTCGGTTACATTGCATGGTACGCCCTTAATGTGAGCATTAGATGATTATAGTCTTGGATAATCACAAACTTTGTCTTTATTCATACCGATAATAACTCCTTACGTTAACAAGCACTGTTATGCGATGTTTTGTTATATATAACACTTTGCAACTGCGCCGCACTCAGATGCGTGAGGCTACTCACATCTGAGCAGTCAATAATGCACATGGAGTTCTCTTCTTCCCAGGGCACACTGTTGGTCAGGAAATATTTTATGTCGATATTTTGCTCTTCCCTCTTTGGACTTGTACCATCCGCATCTGTATCAGCATTTACTGGTGTTTTGTCGGGTGTTTTTGTATCATTATTTGTCTTGGAATCAGCATTTTCGTTCCGAACATAACTTTCCATTTTACTTTCTGTTGGATTATCTGCTTCTTCCATTGTACTTGAAAAACTTTGCCAGATACACATAAATGCCGCTCAGTCAAGCAGCTGCTTTCGCGTCTCCCAAAATCTCGATTGGCATTGTTACGAGTCTGCGCTCTTAAAATAAGTAACAATAAAGTGCGAAGACAACAAGCGTTGTAACATCTAGCAAATAATGTATTTCCCTAGAACACAAAGTGAAACATGAGCAAAATTAATTTACAGTTTTACGAATTAAATCCCAAAAAAAAATACAAGAATTAAAACACAAGTCCTATCAATTAAAAATTCTATGTGAATTCCAGCCTTATATTGATGTGTCAACAGTCTCTTGTTGAAACAGAAATTAATTGATCCAGTTTTGAATTCCATAAAAATTCTAGTTAATGCCTTTTTTCTATAATTATATTAGAAAACCTTTGTATTTCCAGAGAAAAGATATCGCTTAAATTCAATAATTTCAAGACAATGAAAGTTAGCCCAAAATTGTCATAGCATAATACAGCTTACCTTGTCAGTTCTGAAAGCACTACTGCTAGAATTGTTATTAAAACAAACACCAGTCACATGTCTAAGACGCAAAAATATTTCCTGATGTGGGTCAAAAAATCACCCTTCTTGAAAATCTATAAGCTTATTAACCAATTAACACATGTATAACATCAAGTAATCCAGGTATGACCTTGATTCCGCTTAATGATTCTTACTCAGAGAAAGATACAAAAAGTAAGCATAAAGAAGATGTTCATCAAAACTGTCACTGATTTTGGAACAATACAATCAACTAAATACAATGTTTCTATTATATTTTTTTAAAAAGTCAGTCAGGTAAAATGAATTAGTCAATTATCATGACCTTGATTCAGCTTAAAGGGGAAAAACATGCAAAACTGAAATTCGCACTATCTCCGTATATATATATATATATATATATATATATATATATATATATATATATATATATATATATATATATATATATATATATATATATATAAAGAATACAAATCATATGGCGAATAACAACCCCCTCAAGCGTACTGGATCCACCAAGGGATCACGTGTGTCAGGGATTAATTAAAATATATGCAATAAACTTTCGTACTGTTCGTCGTCAGTTTATTGCATATATATATATATATATATATATATATATATATATATATATATATATATATATATATATATATATATATAAAAGTTTCATTTTCTGAAAATTTGTACCTTTCTGTATTACTCGTTATGAAGAAATTTATGACAAACCGATCGTCTCTCCTGATCCGTCTTGAATAAACTAACGCACTTCCCTCCCCCTGAACAATTAGCGGATGTGACGTCTTTTGAGACACTGTACATGCTGGCATTGTTGATAATAGCACAGGAGTGTGCAGTTTTATCAATAAAGCACGACGAAATCTTTTGATTACATGAAATCACCTAACGGTATTATAAAACAATTATTTTATATTATCGTTAAGGTAATTTCATGTAGTCAGAAATTTCGTCGTGCTTTATTGATAAAATTGCAGACTCCTATGATAATACAGTCAATCATTCTATAAGTTGGCTGTACTTGAATGTTTAAATTATGTCGACTGTCAGTGATGTGGATGACAATCCAGAAGTAGAATATTTCATGAACATCCAACCTTATATATATGAACCCGAGACAAATTTGTGTGACAAAGATGTACAGGAATCGTCAGGTTCTGACAATGACGATGATTATAAACTACCTTTAATTTTAAATACCAAAGTAAATAGCATTACAAAATCTAATCAATAAACCGGGTAGGGAAAGGGCTATAATTTTTTTTTTACCGATTACGATTTCTTTCACAATTCCTTTTTTTGTTTTATTAATTCTTTCTCTTTCTTTTCATTTTCTTTTAAGACAAAACAATTTAATATTACAGATCAGAGTTTTTCTTGCCAGTTTCTTTTTTTTGGGGGGGTAGGCTGGAAATTGGTTTTCACTTTCTATAGCCTGGATTAATCCAACAGCTATTGATATGGACTTGTACATGTCATAATTGGATGAATGCTCGTCAAAGAAATGGACATTCAAAATATCAAACAGGCAACATTTTTTTTCAAATACTTTTAGCCTTTTTTTCCACACAGGTGCTTGTGTAGTAAATGTGTTCCAATGTCCAACCGAGAATGGAATATATGTGTTGCCAAACTCAGTGGCTAACGGAAGAGAAAATGTGTGTGTGTGTGTGTGTGTGTGTGTGTGTGTGTGTGAGAGAGAGAGAGAGAGAGAGAGAGAGAGAGAGAGAGAGAGAGAGAGAGAGAGAGAGAGAGAGAGAGAGAGAGAGAGAGAGAGAGAGAGAGCACATGTTACACCCCCACCTCTTCCAAGACTCCATAAACCAATCTGTTAAAAAATAAATACCATGTAGCCATGTATAAAGTGATTGAATTGTTGCGAAATTATGTGTAATAACTATACTATTCAGTAAATTATTTTTAGACTCTACCGACACATATCATATAGAGGATTTTTCCGTAGGGTGTAGAATATACAAGGTAAAAAATAAAAATATTACTATCATGTGTAGTGAGCACGATTCGCAAGACCTTCTCATCTGAAACCTTCACATAATTTATGTATTCTCGCTTCTGACTGATGAATCTGAAAACTTATGACAGTTCTTGAAATATGTGTGAATGTATGTGTATAATGGCAAAATAAAATATTAGAAGTTACTGAGGTTTTAAACTTTATTGGCTGAAATTACATGTTCAGGTATTGAAATGTTGACGGTGCTCCTGAATTATTGAGTCAATTATGCTCCCACAGGAGTCTGCAGTTTTATCAATAAAGCACGACGAAATTTCATGTAGTCAGAAATTTCGTCGTGCTTTATTGATAAAACTGCAGACTCCTGTGATGCTCCCTGGCCTATGTCGACTACGACTCTCCGGCGTGCTTCCCGTCTTCTGTCTTATTATCAGAGTAGAAAAATATTTGAAAAAAGAATCGGCACTGCATCAGGCTACAAACGCTAATGTTTTGGCTCAGACTCAATAGTTTGAAGAGTCTCTGGTCTTTTAAAAAACTTTCATGCTGGAAATATCTCGGTCATAAATCCCTTCTCTCTTTAATTTGGTCGCCCATACAAATAACCCTTTAAGATCCTATAGAAATGTGAAGAAAAAAATAGTCAAAAACTGCTTTTATTCACAAAATTCAGAGCTGCGCATTGAAACATCGTTTCTACTTGACGCTGAGTATTTATATGCCTGTTGTACGGGAATCGTCTCAAATGACGTCACTTCATGCTTGTATGAAAGGAAGATAACTCGAGGGGTAGGTTCTTTCCATTTGATCTGGTAATTCAACGCCGTTTTATTATTAAATGTTTGTGCAAATACAATAAATGCAAAGAAAAAAATAGTCAGGATAGATTATATACACAAACTACTACATATCCTTCTATTTACAATAAAATTTAGGGTTTTTGTCCCCTTTAATGATTCTTACTCTCAGAAAGATACAAAAAATAAGTGAAACGAAGTTGCTTATCAAAATTGTCACTGATTTTGGAACGAGATCAGCAACTAGATACAATGTTTATATTATTTGTTTAAAAGTCAGTCAGGTAACATCCAGTAAACAAGATTCCATTACATTAGCATGTAATGGAATAATTAAAAAAATCTAACAGATAAATTAAATTAAATATACATATTGTTGTTTATATTTAAGGCGTAGTTAGTAAATAGCAATGCAAAATCGACCAGTGCGCTTGGTGTAGTCATACGAGATTTGCTTATTGCGGTTCAATAGTTTATAACTACGTCATGTAGTGACGCAAATCCGTACAAGTCAAAGTATAACAGCTGTCGAACTATTATTGTGTATGCGATCCAATAAGTTCCATGTCCTGTTTACGATTCCGGTTTACCACGTGTGGGGATCATTTACGAAAGCCTCATCGAAAATGCTTGTTTTCTTCTGTCTCGCAAGTAAATTAAAGTTAATTAACTGCGATATCATAGCGAGCGGAAATCCAAGTCAACACCAAGTACGTTAGTGTAGTCGAAGACCGTTTTCTTTCTTCGTGAGAAACCTAGGGATTTCACCGATAAAATTGGAAAGCTCACTGACTATATCCTATTTTATAATCATATTCGATGCGATTCTGATAGCAATTGGAGTTGCATCCGCCATCAACGGCATGCTGGGAAATCTGCAATTGTAGCTCCAGGGCTCATAAACAACCATTCCGATTTATTCAGCATTTACAATGTCATTTTCAACAATTCATTTTTGCCATTAGAAGGAGCTTAATTGCACCAAAATACATTATTGTAGTTGCTATTTAGGGGCAATACGATCATTGTGTTTGGATCCGAAAATAGGATTTAAAAAACTTTAAGCATATCTCTAATACGAAAACGACACCGAATCTCCGCTAAGTTTCAGGCTACATAGTTACAACGGTAGTTGGTCCATCTCCGGCTGCGTAAATGACGTTTGCATTGATACGCTGTATATAATCTCCATGGTTATTTCTGTCTTTGCAAGACTTCATGGACGAGCCTGCATATATATCGTAATAATTAATGCATCGGATGTGCTTGAGAATTGTTTTGGCAACGCCAGTATATTCAATATATCTTTGGATTGCTTTTCATTCAATGAGATTAATGCCGCTTTTGAATGAAGTGGTGACACCCTTAATGAAATCTTCAGCGTTGTTACCCTCGAAGTAAATGTTACAGTCAGTTGGTTTAAGGTTTCAATTCATACAAAAAGTTCTCAAGTAGGCGGAAATACCGAGACGTATCATATTCATGTAACAATATTCGGCAAAATTGATCAGAGACCTCATATAGCTAAAAGTGATATTGAAAATCTCGGACATGTTCGGATGGTCCAATCTGGCAACTGACGCGCATCACAATTTCACGTAGTATCTGATATTTATTTGACTTTTTCAGAGTAAAACTTTATACAATATCAATTTCGTCAATCATTTGCAAAACCAAATTTCATTTCGCTTTCATTAATTGACAAACTTTTAACGAGTCAGCCTGACGTTGTTGAGCAGCTACGTTGATGAGTTGTCTTACCAACGCTAGATTGTGCATTTTGAATGCTTGGTTATACCTGTTGACACAATGATTTTCGACACACTAATCGTCGCTACCGTAAACAACCTTCATACGCCATCAATAATGTCACATAAGAACCATTCTCATGCTCTCAACACCAATGGGTGTATCGTTTACGCGTTTTACCGTCTTTATATACAATAAATTTCACGCCGATTTCTAAAGTTCAGTTCTGTCATCAGATTCTCAAATGCAGGTGCGATATGTGCCCGTCCACGTTCGTGAGAAATAAATCTAGGTGCCTAAATATAAGACTGTTGGAAGGAAGATACACAAGCGCTATCGAGGGGGTGTCGCATGGGAAGAACATGAACAATATATAATCCAGTGTGGCAATTATTCTGCTAAGGATGTTCTGGAGCCTTGAGGTCATTCTCCACACGGTAACTGCTGAAGATAGTGCCACAATTTAGATTAAGCCGGTAGTCATAGTCATTTTAGCATTATGTGGCTCTATATTATATGTCGTTACAACAAAGGTTATTTTCCAGTGACGCATGTGCGATGACAAATTTGCAGTGTGGAGATTGAATCGCATTGATACAGCCTACTGTTGGCTTATTTTCACGAATGAACATTTAGCAATCTTTGTACGCATTCTTAGTATCAGTCTCATATTTCACCTGTGTAAGTGCAAGCAACAATATTGATATGGAAAGAAAAGAGCACACCCAAATAAAATTTCTTAGGTGATAGGAAGAAAGGAACTTTTCTAAACACTTTGTTTCGGACAACCGTGCATCAGGTTTTGATGATCTACTCATATTTCCCAGTCTTTCTAATATAATTGTTTATATTGTTTTTATTCTTTCATCAATTTTATTGTATTATTCTGAATGACTGATATGTAATTTTTTATAGTAATTTTCATAAATTCAAGAATAATACTTATTCACACTTCGACGTATGCGTCAAACGCTTTAATTATGAGTCTCAATATTGCATACGAAGTTAAAATATGTGATTCGTAGACACCGGTGTTATATTAAATTCTTTGTAATGCATGCTTACAAATGCATCATGTTGATTGTGGTAAATTTTCTTATTGATATTTTTGCTTAAGGACAAAAGGCTAATATTTAATAATAATTATTCATCAAATGATGATATAATGATTAACATGTTTTGAATTAGTGTCCAGAAATGCTGAAAAACTTTGCCTCTCTGCCAGTTTCTCGTGTTCCACTGTCATGATGTGTAATCATCTCAATGGAAGGCCTATGACATATAATACCAAATACTTTTTTGTACTTGATTATGTATTAGAACACACCGTAAAATACAAGCTTTATTGTTTAAATGTTTAGATGCTTTCTTTTTTCTTCATATGGTAATGCTATTATGTCACTAACTAATCTTAAAACTCATACATGAAGTCTTCGAAATTTAAATCGAACTTGGACTTCCAAAAATGAATAACGAACAGAATGTGTATGTGTATTTGTGTGTGTGTGTGTGTGTGTGTGTGTGTGTGAGAGAGAGAGAGAGAGAGAGAGAGAGAGAGAGAGAGAGAGAGAGAGAGAGAGAGAGAGAGAGAGAGAGAAAGAAAGCACATGTTACACCCCCACCTCTTCCAAGACTCCATAAACCAATCGGTTAAAAAAATACCACGTAGCCATGTATAAAGTGATTGAATTGTTGTGAAATTATGTGCAATACCTATACTATTCAGTAAATTATTTTTAGACACATATCATATAGAGGATTTTTCCGAAGAAAAATATTTGAAAAAAGAATCTGCACGGCATCAGGCTACAAATGCTAATGTTTTGGCTCAGACCCAATAGTTTGAAGAGTCTCTGGTATTTTGAAAAACTTTCATGCTGGAAATATCTCGGTCATAAATCCCTTCTCTCCTTAATTTGGTCGCCCATACAAATAACCCTTTAAGATCCTATAGAAATGTGAAGAAAAAAATAGTCGGAAACTGCTTTTATTCACCCAATTCAGAGCTGCGCATTGAAACATCGTTTCTACTTGACACTGAGTATTTATATGCCTGTTGTACGGGAATCGTCTCAAATGACGTCACATCATGCTTGTATGAAAGGGAGATAACTCGAGGGGTAGGTTCTTTCCATTTGATCTGGTAATTCAACGCCGTTTTATTATTAAATATTTGTGCAAATACAATAAATGCAAAGAAAAAAAATAGGATAGATTATATACACAAACTACTACATATCCTTCTATTTACAATAAAATTTAGGGTTTTTGTCCCCTTTAATGATTCTTACTCTCAGAAAGATACAAAAAATAAGTGAAACGAAGTTGCTTATCAAAACTGTCACCGATTTTGGAACGAGATCAGCAACTAGATACAATGTTTATATTATTTGTTTAAAAGTCAGTCAGGTAACATCCAGTAAACAAGATTCCATTACATTAGCATGTAATGGAATAATTTAAAAAATCTAACAGATAAATTAAATTAAATATACATATTGTTGTTTATATTTCAGGCGTAGTTAGTAAATAGCAATGCAAAATCGACCAGTGCGCTTGGTGTAGTCATACGAGATTTGCTTATTGCGGTTCAATAGTTTATAACTACGTCATATAGTGACGCAAATCCGTACAAGTCAAAGTATAACAGCTGTCGAACCATTATTGTGTATGCGATCCAATAAGTTCCATGTCCTGTTTACGATTCCGGTTTACCACGTGTGGGGATCATTTACGAAAGCCTCATCGAAAATGCTTGTTTTCTTCTGTCTCGCAAGTAAATTAAAGTTAATTAACTGCGATATCATAGCGAGCGGAAATCCAAGTCAACACCGAGTACGTTAGTGTAGTCGAAGACCTTTTTTTTCTTCGTGAAAAACCTAGGGATTTCACCGATAAAATTGGAAAGCTCACTGACTATATCCTATTTTATAATCATATTGGATGCGATTCTAATAGCAATTGGAGTTGCATCCGCCATCAACGGCATGCTGGGAAATCTGCAATTGTAGCTCCAGGGCTCATAAACAACCATTCCGATTTATTCAGCATTTACAATGTCATTTTCAACAATTCATTTTTGCCATTAGAGGGAGCTTAATTGCACTAAAATACATTATTGTAGTTGCTATTTAGGGGCAATACGATCATTGTGTTTGGATCCGAAAATAGGATTTAAAAAACTTTAAGCATATCTCTAATACGAAAACGACACCGAATCTCCGCTAAGTTTCAGGCTACATAGTTACAACGGTAGTTGGTCCATCTCCGGCTGCGTAAATGACGTTTGCATCGATACGCTGTATATGATCTCCATGGTTATTTCAGTCTTTGCGAGAATTCATGGACGAGCCTGCATATATATCGTAATAATTAATGCATCGGATGTGCTTGAGAATTGTTTTGGCAACGCCAGTATATTCAATATATCTTTGGATTGCTTTTCATTCAATGAGATTAATGCCGCTTTTGAATGAAGTGGTGACACCCTTAATGAAATCTTCAGCGTTGTTACCCTCGAAGTAAATGTTACAGTCAGTTGGTATAATGTTTCAATTCATACAAAAAGTTCTCAAGTAGGAGGAAATACCGAGACGTATCATATTCATGTAACAATATTCGGCAACATTGATCAGAGACCTTATATAGCTAAAAGTGATATAGAAAATCTCGGACATGTTCGGATGGTCCAATCTGGCAACTGATGCTCATCTCAATTTCACGTAGTATCTGATATTTATTTGACTTTTTCAGAGTAAAACTCTATACAATATCAATTTCGTCTATCATTTGCAAAACCAAATTTTATTTCGCTTTCATTAATTGACAAACTTTTAACGAGTCAGCCTGACGTTGTTGAGCAGCTACGTTGATGAGTTGTCTTACCAACGCTGGATTGTGCATTTTGAATGCTTGGTTATACCTGTTGACACAATGATTTTCAACACACTAATCGTCGCTAACGTAAACAAGCTTCATGCGCCATCAATAATGTCGCTTCAGAACCATTCGCATGCTCTCAACACCAATGGGTGTATCGTTTACGCGTTTTACCGTCTTTATATACAATAAATTTCACGCCGATTTCTAAAGTTCAGTTCTGTCATCAGATTCTCAAATGCAGGTGCGATATGTGCCCGTCCACGTTCGTGAGAAATAAATCTAGGTGCCTAAATATATGACTGTTGGAAGGAAGATACACAAGCGCTATCGAGGGGGGTGGTGGTGTCGCATGGGAAGAACATGAACAATATATAATCCAGTGTGGCAATTATTCTGCTAAGGATGTTCTGGAGCCTTGAGGTCATTCTCCACACGGTAACTGCTGAAGATAGTGCCACAATTTAGATTAAACCGGTAGTTATAGTCATTTTAGCATTGTGTGGCTCTATATTATATGTCGTTACAACAAAGGTTATTTTCCAGTGACGCATGTGCGATGACAAATTTGCAGTGTGGAGATTGAATCGCATTGATACAGCCTACTGCTGGTTTTTTTTCACGAATGAACATTTAGCAATCTTTGTACGCATTCTTAGTATCAGTCTCATATTTCACCTGTGTAAGTGCAAGCAACAATATTGATATGGAAAGAAAAGAGCACACCCAAATAAAATTTCTTAGGTGATAGGAAGAAAGGAATTTTTCTAAACACTTTGTTTCGGACAACCGTGCATCAGGTTTTGATGATCTACTCATATTTCCCAGTCTTTCTAATATAATTGTTTATATTGTTTTTATTTTTTCATCAATTTTATTGTATTATTCTGAATGACTGATATGTAATTTTTTATAGTAATTTTCATAAATTCAAGAATAATACTTATTCACACTTCGACGTATGCGTCAAACGCTTTAATTATGAGTCTCAATATTGCATACGAAGTTAAAATATGTGATTCGTAGACACCGGTGTTATATTAAATTCTTTGTAATGCATGCTTACAAATGCATCATGTTGATTGTGGTGAATTTTCTTATTGATATTTTTGCTTAAGGACAAAAGGCTAATATTTAATAATAATTATTCATCAAATGATGACATAATGATTAACATGTTTTGAATTAGTGTCCAGAAATGCTGAAAAACTTTGCCTCTCTGCCAGTTTCTCGTGTTCCACTGTCATGATGTGTAATCTCAATGGAAGGCCTATGACATATAATACCAAATACTTTTTTGTACTTGATTATGTATTAGAACACACCGTAAAATACAAGCTTTATTGTTTAAATGTTTAGATGCTTTCTTTTTTCTTCATATGGTAATGCTATTTTGTCACTAACTAATCTTAAAACTCATACATGAAGTCTTCGAAATTTAAATCGAACTTGGACTTCCAAAAATGAATAACGAACAGAATGTGTATGTGTATTTGTGTCTGTGTGTTTGTGTGTGTGTGTGTTTGTGTGTGTGTGTTTGTGTGTGTGTGTGTGTTTGTGTGTGTGTGTGTGTGAGAGAGAGAGAGTTTGTTTTACCTTGCATAATCACGATGAAGATCGACAAAAGGGCTATTCCTTGGATTGCGCCGACTACACCTGTAAAGGCAAGTGGACTCATGGGAGACACAGGTGGAAACAGCATATTTTATCCTCAGGTGTTAGAGGCTAATAATCCTAAAATGAAATAAATAATGCAAATAAAAATTAAAAGCAGCAAGTCTAGCATAAGTTTGTATGTATGTATATAGAAACTCCCAAACAAACGAATCACAAAAATTAATCAAATCAAGTAGTCATTTACTTTCCACGTTCACGAGTTTTGTCCGGAGATTCATCTCCACTGAAAAACAATGTAAGAATTCTTCTCTCTCGTGATTTCTTTACGTTCTGTCCTTAACCTGTCATCCCCGTCTCACAAATACAATTGAAAACACGCGCCTGATGCTCAGTTGGGAATAACGGATTTTCCAGATATTTTCGTGGTCGTTCCTAGCAATGTTACCATCCGTCAAATATCATTATCCTTCTGGAATTAGCATTTCCTAATAAGATACCCCCCTATATGGCGTTAAGTTCGAGATGTTCATGGAACGTAAACATCGTAACTAGACTTACAAGATATTATCATCAAAACCAGTGTATTCATGCACAATATTCACCGAACCTCTTAAAACTAAGTGACGCGGAAATGAACTTTATATACAAATTGTTATTTACACCTATTGACTTCCAATCATATATTTATAAGTTTTTTTTCAATAGACTTCCTAGTAAGTAGAATATACGATTGGTCGGAAGATATCTGTTTAAACAACCAATGAGAAAAATCACACATCACGTTGCTCAAGGTGATTTTGTAGTCAAAATGTGAAAAAAATTTCACTTCCATAATTAAAGCGCTGAGGTAAACCATGACCACACAAACACACACACACACACACACTTGGATATCTATCTGATATATTTGATAAAAATGAAAATGTTGACTGATTTGTAAGATTATTTTTTTTACTTGTATAAGAAATATGCCTAAAAATGTTACGAGATCTAAGGCATCCATTAATGAAGAAAAAACAGAAACGTTAACCATGTCTGAGTATGTCTTGAATCCAATAACGATAAGTGTCGACCCTTTTCTAGTGTAGGAAATAAGTGTCTACTCTGAGCGGTTGAAACATTTTGAGGGAAGAGCTAACTTGAGTACGATATCGGAATTCAGTATATATATATATATATATATATATATATATATATATATATATATATATATATATATATATATATATATATATATATATATATATATATATGCAATAAACTGACGACGAACAGTACGAAACTAGTAACTAACTATACTTATCGCTTTTGCCAACAACCACAGCTGGAGTTCCGAAACCAGGAAGGAAAAGGAATCATACTGGATACGCCGCCTTAGAACATTGAAACCAAGCGGTCTAAACCAAGAAGACTAGAAAATGAAAACTATGCACTAGTAGAATTTAACATTTTCTAAATCTTCTTATCCTTCAATTTTTACTATAAGAAAAACCGGTATAGAACCAAATATCCGGGATATAATCTGCGTTAAATATGTACACAAAGTAAAAATAGATGTCGCTTTGGCTTGTAGACTTTTAGGGAATTATACAACGTTTTCAGTTTCCGCAACTAGTCTATACAAGCTGGTTGTATTTATAGTTTTAGCACATGTCAAGATAGAAATGTAGAGGTTTACAAACGCAACTTTTTTGTGTTTATTTGTTTGTCGTAACTATGTTTTGTATTTGCCTTTGAAAAAGACTCATTAAGAGTCGAAGGCGCTTAGGCTAGTTAGTTACTAGTTTCGTACTGTTCGTCGTCAGTTTATTGCATCTATTTTAATTAATCCCTGACAAACGTGATCCCTTGGTGGATCCAGTACGCTTGAGAGGGTTGTTATTTGCCATATGATTTGTATTCTTTATATATATATATATATATATATATATATATATATATATATATATATATATATATATATATATATATATATATATATATATATATCCCTTTCATTTTAAGTCTGTATGACTAGAACATTAAATAAACATCTACATAATAGTATGATCTAGGTAATTAACGAACCAAATGGAAGCCAGTTATGTACAGAGACAAGGGGAATAATGGAGAAGGTGAATAAAGTAGGGGTCCACATATATGTGGCACCAGGAACCACACAACGTATTAATTATTTCGTAATGCGATTTAACGGACTTCAAATGGATGATGATTTAATATTGGGTTTATGAAACGAGTTTAGTAATGTCAAGCTCTTGCGAGCCTTGGCGAGAAAAGGATGACATTATTTAACAAGTTTCATATATTTAATAATAAATCGTTACCTATCTTTTATCGCCTTTTTTAATGGAAGTTATTTAGATAGAAAATAGAATAATTTCGGTCGCTCTGTCCGACAGTGTTCCCCATGATTTGTTGTGAATAACTATATTCCCAAACAAAATTGAACTGGAAAAATTAGATTATACCGTTTTGCAAACTGTAAATCAAAGAAAATTCTTCGATTTGAATAAACAGAATATTTTATAACGACAAAATCATTTGTCAAAACAGAATAATCATAGCGTTTTGATGCTGCCACATTGTTTGATATGGTAGACTGAAGGCCTAGAGTATATGTTTACCCTAAAATGTCACGTTTAGTACTAAAGTTTACATTATTGTGATTTTCACGTGAAATAGGATTACTAGTAGTAAAAACGTCCACATTTACTGGAATGCATTTGTAACCAGATATTTGCAGTATTTGACCTGGAACAACAGAATGTACAGAAGACGTAAATAAATTTATTGTTTAATCGGAATTCCATCCCATAAGATACCGCGTAAAGATGCTGTGGTAGGATAAAGTTCTGTCAGTTAGGTGACCAATTTATGTCCAGATTCATCTGTGAACAGATACGAGTTTATTTACTTATTAATTTAAAATTTAAACCACGCTTGTATATACGATAGATTATATATCTATGTAACAGTTTTTTCCACCCGCTATCACCTCAGCAATACCCATAGTTCTACTTCTTATTGTTGTCATTGTCTTGTAGTTTTACGCACTTTTTCTTATGAAGATGTTATTAAACATGACATAACAAATCCCTGTGTGGGTAACATATTTATATTCAGACAGCCGAAATAGTTTTCATCAGTTTTTTTCGCGAGTCGAGTTACAAAATCGCCGTTAAAAACGTTAATTGAAAAGACACCATTCCAGAACACGGGGTTAAAATGTTTTCCCATGATTGCAGCCAGTCTGTAAAGAGAATACTGCTCAATAACTTCATGTTTGTTTTGCCAATCAGAATCACATAAAGTGCACACGTAAAATATCAAAACAAAAAAGAAACTGCACACACTGTAGGCAAAGTGTATCGACTATGGCATAATAAACGATAGGACTCATCTAAAATGTATATGGCCACCGTGTCAACACCGCATTTATCACAAGAATGGCAATATAAACTTTTGGAATTATTTCATGTCCCATTTGAACAATATATGAGCACTTATATATTTGTTGCAACCTATTTTAGGTTTTTTTCAATGTTCTTTATCTTTTTCTTCTCGCTCGCCGTCCATTTGAAGAATTTTACACTACACAGAATGAAATATGTACAAGTTTTGGTTTATATGCTGTCCATTTACTAGAATTAAAGATATCTAAAAGATTCAAAGTTTTATTCGAGTTGAATAGCATTATTAATGTATGGACTCAGCATAATACATTCTGAATTTAGTTTTCAAACATATTAAAACATCTCTATTTCACTAAGAAAACCAAATACATGTACAGTTTTAAGGTTATGAAAACCTCGTTGGCTCTAAAGTCACGTTTTTATACATCCCCACAGCAAAGGTCAATATGTACTTCCTCTTGAGTTAATAGCAATACAAGTTTCAAACCATGTATTCATACACCTTTTAGTATTTAGACTGCTTTAGTACAAATGGGTCATATATGTGTATATGCTTATGTAAAATTACATAATCATTGTTCTTTAAAAATTGAACTCTAATTTTCTTTAATGCAAATCTATTAAATCCTGATTATTGTATTCTCTACACAATGACTGTCAACAAGAAACTTCCAGCCAAAACTTATTTATCGCTATGTTTTTTTTTACAATGATGGCCACGTGTAAAACTTGGGTCAAAGTATGAGAGGTCGAGTGTAGTCGTCACCATAGGCATGCAGTTCGGGATAAATATGTAATTATTTTATTTATCAAGCTGTAAACATGCATCTTGTTGATCGATGTAACGATTACGAGTTTCACATTGTGTTTCTTTCTTCTGATTTATCTCTCGGAACATTACATAGTAATGTCTTAACCATCATTATACAATTTAAGTATTGTGCAATCAAATCATCAAAAATACCATCAGATATAGCTAACATGTATTTGAAATGGAATTAATGGTATTGTACGCAAATAAATTCTTCATTGAGTAAAGAAGTATTTTAACTAAACATTAATCAATTTCATATCAATCGCCCAAAGGTCAGAAAGATTTTGCTTCCACTGAACATGGAGAGGATCCCAAGGAGAGATGCAAATGTTGGATATCTCTACAGACAAGAATGGTACTGTATTTATTTAAAACTAGCCATGACATATACAGGTGTTGCCAGTATTACCAATAGAACGGTAAATGGTACATATTCGTCACATAGAATGGATTTGATGAATTGTTTAATATTTGGAACCAGCTGAATGCATTATCCTACTAAACTAAATTACGTACAGAAATATCATTCTCTTCTTGGAATGGAGGAACCATACTAAATCAATAGATGAATCAAGAGCAATAAAACCAGGAGCTGGGCGAATGTTTTTCTAGAAGGATAGAAAATGAACGAAACATAGCATGGGCATGAAGGATTTAAAATATAAACGGCCCTAAATAAATGTTTCGATTGCAAAATCTTATTCGGATAAAAGTACATCCATAAATGGAGGAACCATACTAAATCAAGAGATGTATCAAGAGCAATAAAACCAGGATAGAGTTAGATGGTTGGAACAATGATTTTCTAGAAAGAGAAAATTAACGAAATATGGCATGAATGATGTTAAACATTAACGGCCTTAATAAATGTTTTGATTACAAAATCTTATTGGGATGAAAGTACATCCATGAACATAACTAAACATTTTAGACAATTTCCTTTAATAACAATAATAATATTAGCAACGAAATAAAGACAATATTCAAATATATATATATATATATATATATATATATATATATATATATATATATATATATATATATATATATATATATGACCTACATTTAGATATGGTGACACGATTAGACACATTTTAAAATAGCAAAGTTTTCTCATGCAGTCGTGAACAAAATAAAGGACAATAAATAACACCTAACTAATAATTTGAAATGGTATTGTTTAAATAATTAATTCCTAATAGGACAAACTATAGCATCGACAGTTTATTTGTTTTTGTATCATATCGTCATAGAGAACATGTTGAATATACCTATAAAACCTGTCAACATCGTCTAACGATATACAAAGGTGCAATCAGTTGTTAAATATTACAAAAGATCTAAAGAACCCCAGATGAAACAAAGGTAAATACCAACAGAAAATGATATATATGAATAGAGCATGTATATTCAACGAGATTAAAATTTTTCACAGTGGACGAAATTAATATATTAGAGTGAAATCAACAAAACCTATGTACATGTGCAACTAAGTAATGTAATCAATGTGAAGATATAAAAAATGGATATGCTTCCTCCTTGCAGATTTATTATCGAAGAGTATATAATATACATTTGAAATTTGCATAGCAACGAAAAATATTTGCGAGGTTTATTTATCTGAACATTTTCCTTCAAAAATGTGCGAGCATGGCACAGAATGTATGGTGATCGCTCACATTAGTTCAAGCCACGTATGAAAACAAATGACCCAACGGTGCTTGGTATTGCGTACTTGATAACTTACAAATATAAGCCTATGATACCAAATTCATGCAGGTAATGAACCTTTGGTGTATAAAGATGGGTATTCAGCACTTGCACCACAAAAGTCTTGAGTAATATTACCATTTCCTGTTTCAGAGTTGGATTGGTTGTCTATTCTATGAATTTCACACTTTTTACCGAATGTGAACCATGGTTGCATGAACTAGTTGTTTGGTCCGAGAAAAGACATTACCAACATTTATCAAACACACGATGCTTTAAGTTGTTCGATATATACTCTTAAGTTAATGACATAAACAGTTTACCTTAGTCTAGTATTACCTGCAAATATTAATTGACCACGATTAGCAAGCTGCGTTCAAAGTACCTCTTACTGTATTTTAATGTTGACTATGTGTCCAGTATGCGCAAAAATATGTAAATGGACATGACCTAATACGGTTTTTACATTTACCATGACGACTGTAGTCAAGTGACCTCATTTATGTTGCCGTTTGTGAAATTTGTTTACATCAGATATTGTATACCTTCGGACTCCAACGATTTAGTACATCTGCATATTAGTTGGATGACGGTAAGTTTTATTAACACGCAAATGTAGAGGCAAACAATTATTTTATTGGTATAAGATATTGAGCTTGTAACATATTGATAAACAATCCATTATGTCAGTTTTATTTAACAAGCACATATGGTATACTGTTCATTGTTATCATCTGTATTATCTATTTGTATCAATGAGGTTCTCTTTGGTAAGACGCTTACTCCATCCTATCCCTTCGTATTGATCAACTTGTAAAGAACTGGAGCACCTAGTATAACTGATTTTATATATTTCTTCTGTAATTTTGTTCTATATTTTATATTTTGTATTTATATTTGTTTAGAATCATTCTTCCACCTTCTAGTCTTTTTAATTCCATTATGCTACAGTGTTCTAGGTCTGAGAAGCTGGAAAAGATATTCAATGTTTTCATGTTTTAGCTTATCAATTACGTTTTCAAATATTTTCTCAACAATCTGTATGTTCTCATTTTATTATCTTTAAAGATGTTGCTAAAAACATTGCGTATTTCATCTCCATTTTCCTGTTTTAGTCCAAATATATTTTGAAAACAATATATCGTAATGTCAAGGTATATTTGTGTTCATTATTGACACTTTTCTATATTTGCCAATCAATTGATCATTCACATGATAAGCTTACATTTTCTATCCCCGGGAAATCTTTCTCGGATTACTTTTGCATTGTACAAGTACAGTGATCAGGTATAAAATTTTTCCATTCATCGTATTATATTTAATTTTCTCCAGCTGTATTAGTTCCAATACTTCATTCATGTTGTTAAAAGGAACTAGACTTTCAGGATCATTGCAAATATGTATGTTCTTTTTACTCTGTTGGCTATTTAGAACGGGATAGCAGCATCTGGAGAATAATCAGTATTTGACAAATGTTATCTAAGTGCTCTAAACAAGCCAAAAGAAGAGCCGCTAAAATGTATTATTATAGTCAAAAATTTACAACTTAGCGTCAATTCTATAAAACGTATGAATAATTTCAAACATATGTCAAATTTTGCCAATCTTTGGTTCATTCTAAAAGAACTAAGTCATATGCTAAGACACTATTTTCTGTTTTAAATCTAACTTTGCTGTGTTTACATTTTATCTGTTTTGTTGAATCGGATTAGGTTGATCCTGTAAGTTTACAAAATAGTCATGATATACTGACAACTTGGCCCAACAATTTTGAATAGTAGTCAAATAATAGTCAAATCTGAATGTCATTTATTCCTTCTTCACACAGAATGTTTGCATTTTATCCCTTATATGAATATTGTCATCTTATTATCCTTGAAATAATATAAGTAACACTGTATTATTTTGAATGTATTTTTGTAATATAGTTGTTTTTGCCCACATACATTAGATCTACATTTGTAACTAAATAGTAGCAATTGCTTGATATCGATATTGTTGTTTTCATGATACGTTAATTAGTTATTTTTACAATCTCTCTAAAAGCTAATGAATTCAGGATCACATATTTATTTTTTATGTTAGTAAATTAAAGTAAAGAATTTTCTGACAATTCAGGATACCTTCGTTTTTTATTTTGTATTTAGTAATCATATACCATAAGAGCGAATTCGTGGCCTGATTTGTTATCGCAAGGCATCCGTTTCATTGCCTCAGATAAAGATGGTATTGGTTGTACAACCAGTATGGCCATCATTGCAGTTATTTTAAAAACTTTGTCATCATGGGTCCTCCTAGGTGGATAAACGTATTCAATAAATTCTTAAGATGATATCTAGTTTATCCAGACCGTAAATAGCGTCGATAACATACTGAATGTTATCGCAACACAAGGAGCCTTGGTCAGCTTTTTGTTTCCTGATTGTACAATTATTTAAACATGTTATTAACGTCAAAAAAACTTTGTATGATGTCGAGCTGGTCCTAAATAACAACAGCCCATATCTGCAGATGTTATATCCAATATGGCTGCTATCGCATCCATCTTGATAAAATTGCTGTTAACAATTCTTCTAGAAAGATGATCATATAGACATGATGTTTTCTCCGACAAAACACTTCTTATGATACTTAGTTAGGCTCGGATGATATTGATGCCTCTCTGACATCCTAAATGACCGCCGGGAAGCCATTCCCAAATGATTGTTGTCACCACTCATCAAGTTGTTCTTATGATATGTTGCAATGAACTTAGCTGGTTCTATACAAAAACGAAACGAAAATGATCCATATCGTTAGTCCCATCTAATATGTTTGTCATATTGACCATGTGGAGAATGTTCTCATCGACACTACATTTTGACATGGAGAATTCAATAAATGACTTAAATATGTATAGTTTGTCCTAAATAAGCAGTGAACATCTTACATCTGTAAGGACAACAAAAGCAGTCAGTTTGAAATTGTTTATCGCAAACAGAAAATAGATGGTTTCAACACTCAGACGTTACATAGTGAATTACCAATAGATGATAGATAAATCCTTCGAGTGAAGCCTTCAATATTTTAATTTTGTCCTATGAGTCGTTGGGTACAATGCACCATCATGATATTTATGATGCTATTGTAATAACAGATGTGTCGCTTTGTAGAAATAAAAAACACTGCTGCAGAAACCAATATTTTCACTGATTAAAATAGTTCAACACAAATTCAGTATCGTGGATGCAAACTGTTTAGTAACATCTCAATGAATAGACGAGCTAACTAGAAAAGAAGATTTAAGTTCCATGCATTTTAATATCGGACGACTATTCAAGTCACCAAATGACACAGATGTACTGAATTTAACCGTGTAATCCTAGTACCAAAATACAATAGACCTAGAGCATGATTTCGTCTGCCGATGATTTATTAACACACACACACACACACGTAAAGGTCTCTCTGTACCGTTACAAATACCATTTAATCAATATAAAAAACAAAAGCAATAATTTACAACATTTATGTCTTCAATGGGCTTAATTTTTTAGCTTTAGTTGCCGTCAAGGTATATAATATACATTATTTCTAGCTTCGATATGGTTGCAATAATATTTCAATTAGCAAGATTGCAAAGGAATGTACTGGAATTCTGCCATTCCCTAATATCTCTCAAGGTTATATCTATATATTTAATAACGTCCTTTGCCCTGAGACTGTTTTTAATATTGTACTAGGGTGTTGGCTCTGTAATACGGAGATAATATTTCATCTATTTTTCATTAATTCTCATTTAGTATTAAAATGAACTTTCATATTGGAACGTTAGCAACTCCAACTTCAGATATTTTTTGCACATGCTGGCTAAAAGTTAATGCACAGATTTTATGGGGTCCATTACATTTGTAGTTTAGAGATACAGATCGCCATCTTGGCTTGCATGCATCTGAATGAAAATTTCCTATTTGAGACAAAACTTTGCTAGAAATGGGATATTAACAATGTTTTGTTTTACTAATGAATGCATCTTAGAGAAAATTGTGCACATACTAGATCGCTTAATATTAGATTATTCATATAATTTCTTTATATTATGTCTGATGTCAATATTGGTGCCTTGACATTTCAGGCTCTTCTTCGCGCGCAATGCTTTTATATGAAAAGAACGTGATGTGACCTCCTAATGGAATCTAATAACAACTTCATCAAATACCAAGGTTTTTTTTTTAAAAAAAATAATGTTGTAACTAATCAAAGAAACTGTAGTTGTTAATTTGTATACGTTTTAATTGTTTTTCCATGGATAAACTATATAATACTTAATTATACTGAATAAATAGTTACATTAATTTTCTCACGTGATGCCAATCGTTTTATGCAAATTATCTAATATTCTTATTGCTTTGGCTCAATTATATTCTAACGAATTGCAGAGATTGGTGCAAGGCAATATTTTATAGATATTAATTTGTGCTTTGTAAAACAATGTTAGATGTTAAAAAAGCAATTGATAATGTCATTGTATATCATAAATTGACAGGCTTTCGTTTTTGAATACCGGGACTCTATTTGTAAAAAAGAGTACATACTAGCAGCAAAAAATGTAAAATAATATTGTGTATGATAAATGATATACAAAGAAAGAAGCACACCCGAATAAAATTTCATAGATGATAAGAATTAAGGAACTTTTCTACACGCTTTGTTTCGGACAACCATGTATCAGTTGTTGATTATCTACTTATATTTCTTAGTCTTTCTAATTTGATTTTATATATTTTTTTCTTTCTTTAATAATTTTATATTGTATTAATCAGAATAACTGATAGCTAATATTTTAAAATTAATTTTTATAAATTCAAGAATCATACTTATTCACACTTCTACGCATGCGTCAAACGCTTTAATTATGATTCTCAATTTCTCAATTTTCTATACGAAGTTAAAATATGTGATTCGAAGACACAGGTGTTGTATTAAATTCTTTGTAATACATACTTACCATTGCATCATGTTGATATTGGTTAATTTTCATGACATATTTTTGCTAAAGGACAAAAGGCTAATATTCAATAACAATTATTCATCACAGTATGTTATGCTGATTAACATCTATTTTCAACTGGTATCCAGAAATGCTGAATAAATGTGCATATCTGCTAGTTGCATGTGTTCCACTGTTATATTATGATGTTTAATCTCGATGGAAGTCCTTTGAAACGAAATAACAAATAATTTTCTTGTACTAGACTATGTACTAGAACACATCGTAAAAATACATTCTTTATTTTTGACCTTTCACACGCATACTTTGTTTCTTCAATTGGTTTTGCTATTTTTTCACTAATACTAACATGTATACACGATGTCTTCAAAATTCAAATCGCATTAGGACTTCCAAACATGAATAATGAACAGAATGTGGTATCAAAGGCTACTAATCCTAAAATGAAATAAATAATGCAAAAAAATAAAAGCGGCAAGTCTGGTATTAAAATTGAGCCTATGTCTGTCTATCTGTCTTCTCTGTCTGTCCGTCTGTCTGTATATATATATATATATATATATATATATATATATATATATATATATATATATATATATATATATATACACACACATACATACATGTATGCATGTATTGTCATTTACACCTATTAAAATCCAATCACATTTTAATTAGTTTTTCTTTTTCATCTGATTTTCTAGTAAGTAGAAAATAATATGGCTCGTAACGATTCTGTAAGGAAATCAGTGAGAAAAAAACCCATCACAGTGCTCATGGTGAATTTGTAGTTGAAATGTGAAATATATTACAATTCCACTATTAAAGCTTCAAGATGACTATATACAAACACACACACACACAAACGCAGATATATATATATATATATATATATATATATATATATATATATATATATATATATATATATATATATATATATATATATATATATATGTGTGTGTGTTTGTGTGTTTGTATCTGTGTGTGTGTGTCATTTACACCTATTGATATCCAGTCATGGATTAATGAAATAATTAGTTTTTTTTATTTCATCTGATTTCCTAGTAAGTAGAAAATACTATTGATATGAACGTATCTGTTAAGGAAATAAGTGAGAAGAAACATCACGTTGCTCATAGTGTTTTTGTAGTTAAAATATGAAATATATTTCACTTCTGCTATTAAGGCACCAAGAATAATTGTACAAATGTACAAATGTACACATATATGCACAAACACTGAAACACACATACAGGCTTTCGCGCTGATATATGTATGTATGTATGTATGCATGTATGTATGTATGTATGTATGTATGTATGTATGTATGTATGTATGTATGTATGTATGTATGTATGTATGTATGTATGTATGTATGTATGTATGTATGTATGTATGTATGTATGTATGTATCATTTACACCTTTTGACATTGAATCATATATGGATTAGTTTTTTTTCATCTGACTACCTGGTAAGTAGAAAATAGTATTGGTCGAAACGTATCTGTTAAGAAAATCAATGAGAAAAATATCACTTTGCTCAAGGTGATTTTAATGTTAAAATGTGAAATAATTTCCTCTTCCGCTATTAAAGAGCAAAGACTAGGTGTACACATACAGACACACACAAACACAGATATATATATATATATATATATATATATATATATATATATATATATATATATATATATATATATATATATATATATGTATGTATGTATGTATGTATGTATGTATGTATGTATGTATGTATGTATGTATGTATGTATGTATGTATGTATGTATGTATGTATGTATGTATGTATGTGTGTTTGTGTGTGTGTGTATGTATGTATGTATGTATGTATGTATGTATGTATGTATGTATGTATGTATGTATGTATGTATGTATGTATGTATGTATGTATGTATGCATGCATGCATAGATAGAAAGATAGATAGATAGATAGATAGATAGATAGATAGATAGATAGATTTGTAGATAGATAGATATATACACACATTTTCCTATTTGAATTAAACGTTCAAACATGAACATGTATGTATATATCTGTCTATCATAAAAAGCATAAAAAATTGTGAAATCTTACAAGCAAGCGGTTGAAACGATTATTGAATGATGTTTTGGTCCCTAATGTATCTCATCTAACCGCTCTCTTAGACGGTCTTAACATATACCAGCATCATCAATTTTCACTGTGAATTTGCACAGTAGAGGCTTTAACAAACCTCGCTCCATGTTTGTGAAGTAGAAATAATATTATTATTCAGAAACAACAAAGGAACACAGACTTTGACCACAAAATAAATAAATATTTATTCAGGAGCTAGAAAGGCAACTTATTCCTATCAAGAAATCTTAGATAAGGAGTCAGTGCCGTGATTGTTGCATGACATATAACGAATCACAGTTTAATGGGAAAGGCATACTATGTTCTCCAAATACATTTCTCTTCAAAACACCAATGCCCATGCCAATGTATGCCAAGGTTACAAGTATCTGTATATTGTAATGTATGTATGTATGTATGTATGTATGTATGTATGTATGTATGTATGTATGTATGTATGTATGTATGTATATATGTATGTATGTATGTATGTATGTATGTATGTATGTATGTATGTATGTATGTATGTATGTATGTATGTATGTATGTATGTATGTATGTATGTATGTATGTATGTATGTATGTATGTATGTATGTATGTATGTATGCATGCATGCATGCATGCATGCATGCATGCATGCATGCATGTATGTATGTATGTAAGCAAGCATGTATGTAGTGTTAATTTGTTTGTTTTCTTGTTTATAGCAAAATCTTATTTCATTGTTTAAAATAGTTGCAAAGAAAAAATAGTTTTGCTTGCAAAAATATCTTTATCCTGACCAACGCATACATTGCTAACATTTCTGTACAAACTATGATGAAATCGTAACTGTATGACATGGTCCTAAACGTTCAAAGAAGCAGCAGATCGTAAAAAAGATGGTCAGTGTTCAAGTACTTTGTATTCTGGACAAAACCCTTTAACTTCAAGTTTCAAATATGGTCATCTGAGAACTGAAACTAAAATAAACAAAGTTAGAGAAAATAATAAACAATAATAAATTACAGATTTAAATATACGCACAAAACGTAAATTAAATTGATAATGTGAATTTTGCTGCTTAGTTGTTCTGATGTATTTTATATGTGGTTTATGTGCTGTCCATTTACTTCAATTAAAGATATCTAAGGCATTCAAAGTTTTATTCGAGTTGAATAGCAATTATTATTGTATGAACTCAGCATAATACATTCTGAATTTAGCTTTTCAAACATAATTATGCATCTCTATTTCACTATTTAACCAAATCCATGTACAGTCTTAAAGTTACGAAATCCTCGTTGGTTGTGCTGTCCATTTATTTCAATTAGGATTTAAAGATATTATGATTACATAAAGATATTTAAAACATTCAAGGCTTTATCTGAGATGAATTGTAATTATTAAAGTATGAACTTAGCATAATACATTCTGAATTTAGTTTATCAAAAACCAATATCGATCTCTATTATGTCCATTTTACTAGGAAAAGCAAATACATGTACAGTTTTAAGGTTATAAAAACCTCGTTGGTTCTTAAAAGTCACGTTTTTATATATCCCCACAGCAAAGGTCAATACGTGCTTCCTATTGAGTTCATAGCAATAAAATTTTCAAACCATGTATTCATAAACCTTTTAGTATTTAGACTGCTTTAGTACAAATGGGTAATATATGTGCATTTGCTGATGACCAATTAAATATGCATTGTTCTTTAAAAATTGAACTCTAATTTTCTTTAATGAAAAACTTTTAAATCCTCATTATTGTATTCTCTACACCATGACTGTCAACAAGAAACTTCCAGCCAAAACTTATTTATCTTTATGGACTTTTACAATGATGGCCACGTGCAAAACTTGGGTCAAAGTATGAGAGGTCGAGTGTAGTCGTCACCATAGGCATCCAGTTCGGGATAAATATGTAATTATTTTATTTATCAAGCTGTAAACATGCATCTCTGCACCATAATAGTCACCAAGAAACTTCCAGACGAAAACTATATATCGCTATGAACTTTTATACGTGGACATGTAAAAAACTTGGGTCAAAATAGGAGAGCGTCGAGCGTATTCGTCACAATAGACAGTCATACGATTTTGTTCATCAGCATACGTAGATCACAGCGTATTGTGAGATCATTGTGAGATCACAGCGCATGACATTCAATCCGCATTGTATTGGATTACAAGTTATATTTCCTCCAAAAATGTCTCTGTCTCTAAAATTGATTTTGCCATATGCACCTCTCGAGGCGCCAAAATAATTGTCCTTCCAAAGAAATAAGGATGTATACGAATATAAATGATGTGAACACTTGCCACTTTGCGTAGAGATATGTAGAATCAAATTTTAAAAAATACAACCATTACTGAAATAGTCGGTGTTGAATGCCTGTATGACCCATGCGACTTGTACTTTAAATTGATGAAAGTAGTTTTTAAAATTTCTATTTTTCTATTTTTGAAAACATTTGTATCTATGAAGTGATGCAGCTGCTTAGGTCATTGGCATACAATTAAGAACAACTACATATCTACAAAATTTGACTAACATTGATATGAGCAGAAGCAAATCTATATTTTAGAAGGATATTTCTCATTCATGAAGTTAATATATTTTACAGTTTCAATTTTACCAAAAACGTATAAATTTATATAAATACTCATTAAAACATGTAGTTCGGGATAAACATGTACCTGTTTTATTTTATTAAGCTGTAACTATGCATATTGTTGATTGATGTAACGATTATGAATTTCACATTGTTTTTTTTTTATTTATCTCTTTGAACATTTCATAGTAATATCATTACCATCATTTTAAAATTTAGGTACTGTGTAATCAAATTATCAAATATACCATCAGCTATAGCAAACAAATATGTGAAATGAAATTGATGCAATTGTACGCACAAGAATTCTTCATTGAGTAACATAATATTCGAACTCAAAATTAATCAATTTCATATCAATCGCCCAAAGGTCAGAAAGATTTTGTTTCCACTGAACATGGAGAGGATCTCAAGGAGAGATGCAAATGTTGGATATCTCTACCGACAAGAATGGTACTGTATTTATTTAAAACTAGCCATGATATGTACAGATGTTGCCAGTATTACCAATAAAACGGTAAATGGTACATATTCGTCACATAGAATGGATTTGATGAATCGTTTAATATTTTGAAACCAGCTGAATGCATTATCCTACTAAACTAAATGACGTACAGAAATATTACTTCTATTCTTGGAATGGAGGAACCATACTAAATCAATAGATGAATCAAGAGCAATACAAACCAGGAGCTGGGCCCATGAGTTTCTAGAAGGATAGAAAATGAACGAAACATAGCATGGGCATGACAGATTTAAAACATAAACGGCCCTAAATAAATGTTTCGATTGCAAAATCTTATTCGGATAAAAGTACATCCATAAACATGGTCAAATATTTAGTAGCCTTAAAACACGATTTAGACAATTTCCTTGAAGGGCTATAATGACATTAGCAACGAAATGAAAGGGATAATATTCACAAATATGAAATTGACTTGACCTTCCTTTAAATATTTGTGACACGGTTAGACACAATTTCAATAATACAACTTTTCATATGAAATCGTGTACAAAATAAAGTATAATGAACAACACACAACTAATGCTGTAATAACGGTATTCTTTAAACATTCATTCCAGAAAATGTCAAGCTACAATATCGACGGTTCTCTTGTTTCTGTATAACATCGTCACAATGTACAAGTTGAATATACCTATGAAACCAGCCAACATCGTCTAACGACACACAAAGGTACATTCAGTTGTAAAATATGACAAAAAATCACATAAAACAGATGAAACAAATATAAATACAAACAGAAAACGCTAGATATGAAAAGAGCACGTATAATAAACGAGATTACAATCTTATCACAGTGGAAGAAATTAAAGTATTAAAGAGAAATCAACAAACAAATGCACATGTGCAGCGAAGTAATGTAATCAATCCAAATTTAGTATCAGCGAAGTGTGAAACATATTTTTAAAAAAATGGAAATGCTTTCTGGTCCTTACAGACCTATTATCGAAGAGTATATAATAACAATCTAGATCTACATAACAATGAAAAATATTTGAGTGCTTTTTTTGTACATTTCCCTTCTAAAATGTGCGAGCAAGACAAAAATGGTATCGTGATCGCTTCATAGCGATTCATACCACGTATGAAAACAAGAGACCTAAGGGTACTTGGTATCGCGCTTTTGGTAAATTACATATATAAGTCTATGATACCAAATTCATACAGATAATGAAACTTTGGTGCAGAGCGATACGTTTTCAGCACTTTCACCATAACAGATATAAATAATTGACCGTTTCATGCTATACAGAGTTGGATTGGGTGACTATTCTATGATTTTCCTACTTTTTACGGAATATGAATAGTTTTTGCATGAACTATTTGTTTTGTCCGATGAAAGACTTTACCAACATTTATAAAACACACAATGCTCTTTCATAGTTCGATATATACTCTTGAGTTAATGACAAACAGTTTTCGTTGGTCTAGTGTGACCGAAAAATTTTAATTAACCACGATTAGCAAGCGGCACCCAAAGTACATCTAACTGCATTTTAATGCTAAATATGTCTCTAGTATGCTCTATAATATCTAAATGAACGTGACCTAATACGGCTGTGCATTTACGATGACGAATGTAGTCAAGTAACCTCATTTTTGTTGTCGTTTGAGAAACTTGTCTACATCAGATATTGTATGACTTCGTTGTCCAGAAATTTGGTGCATCTGTGTATTGGCTGGATGGCAATAATTATTATTATTAACACGCCTATTGTAGTGGTAAATAAATATTTTATTGGTATAACGTATCGAGCTGGTAAGATATTGTTAAACAATTCATCATGTCAGTTTTATTTAACAAGCACATCTGGTATATTGTTCATTGTTATCATCTTTATCATCTTTTTTATCAATGAGGTACTCCATAGCACAAGACGCTTACTCCATCCTATCCCTTTATGTTGCTCAATTTGTAAATGACTGAATCACCTACAATAACTGATTTTATATATTTCCTCTGTATTTTGCTGTTATGTATTGTATTTGCTTTAGAATCATATTTCCACCGTCTAGTCTTTTTGAATCCGTTCTATTACATAATGTTCTATGTCTGAGCAGCTTGAAAACGTATTAAATGTCTTCATTTTTCTGCTAATCAACTTCGTTTTTAAATATTCTCTAAGCAATCTGTACGTTTTCGTTTTTCTCTCTTTAAAGATTTCTCTAAAGATACTGCGTATTTCATCTCCATTTTCCTCTTTTATTCCAAATATATTTTGAAAACAATATATCTCAATGTCAAGATATATTTGTGTTCATTATTGACACTATCATATCTTTGCCAATCAATTGATCATTCACATGATAAGCTTACATTTTCTTTCACGGGTGTATCTTTTTTGGATTTCGTTTGCACTCAACCAGTACAGTATCTATTATGTCAACTCATCGTAATGTATTTATCTTTTTCCAGTTGAATTAGTTCCCATATTTCATTCATATTGTTAAAAACAACTGGGATTTCAGGATCTTTGCAAAAATCTAAACTCTTTGTACTCTGTTGTCTATTTTGAAATAGATATCAGCATCTGTAGAATAATCAGTATTTAGCAAATTTCATTTAGGTGTTTTCAACGCCCAAAATGCATTATAATGCTCAATAATTTTAAACGTACTTTTAAGTCTTTGAAACGTATGAATAATTTCAAAGTTATGTCAAATTTTGCCAATCTATGGTTGATTCTAAAAGAACTATTTCATATGCTACGACATCATTTGCTTCTTTAAATCTATCTTCGCTGCGTATAGATTCTATCTGTTTCGTGGAATCATATTCGGTTTACCCAGTAAGTTCAGAATGTACTGAAAACTTGACTAAATGCGACTTTTAGTTGTAATCTAATGCAAATGTAACGTATTCCTTCTTCACACCGAATGTTTGATTCGATATTGTTTATCACTCATATGAATATCGTCATATTACTATGCTTGAAGTCAGATACGTAACACCTGTATTCTCTTCAATGTACTATTGTAAAATAGCTGTATTTGCCCACATAAATTAGACCCACATTTGTAGATTTATAGAGAAGTTATTGCTTGATACAAATATTATTTTCATGTTACATTAATTATTTATGTCTACAACATCTCTAAACGCCATGGAATTCAATATCATATATTAATTTTTTATGTTTTCTAAATGAAAGTAATAAATTATGTTCAGACCATTCCTTATAACTTTGTTTTTATTTTATCTTTATTGATCATAGACCACAAGAGAGTATTCGTGGCCTGATTTGCTATCGCAAGGCGTCCGTTTCCTTGCTTCAAAAAAGATGGTACTGTTTGTATATCCATCCTGTCGAACATGGCAGCTATTTTGAAACAATCGTCATCGCTGGTCCTCCTGGGTTGATAAAAAATATTTTCAATAAAATGTTCAGATGGTGTCTAGCTCATCCCGAAAGAAAATAGCGTCGATATCGTCATGGATCTGATCGCCACTTCAAGAATCTTGGACACCTTTATTGCGACATTTTCCTGATTCTAAAGTTATATAAACATGGCATTAACATCACAACACCTTGAATGATGTCCAGCTGGTCCGAAATGACAACAGCCTAGATGTGCAGATGTTATGTCCAATATGGTCGCTATCGCACAGATCTTGAAAGCAATTGCTGTCACCAATCCTTCTAGAAGGATGATCATACTGACATAAAGTTTTTACAGACAAAAATCGTCTGATGATACCTAGTTGGGCCTCGATGAAATTGGTGCCTATCTTACTTCCTCTATGGCCGCCCGGGAAGTAAATCTTAACCTCCATTCAAAGGGCATATATAAGCTTAATTGACTTTAATGAGTTTGTCTTTTGTATCTTTGCATCATTAGCTTTATCTTTATGTTATAGATTTTAATCAAGCAAGCGGTATTTGAGAGAGATTTATATTAAAAATAAAAATTGAAAGCATATTTACATTCATTAGCAAATACATTGTTCTTTTTAAGTTATGTGAAGTGAAGGAAATGAATAGCTTTGCCTTTTCTTGTTATTATTTTGTTTAGATAATTCTGCAATTAAACAAATTATACTGAATTGGAATATGGCTTCAGTTCACATATAGGTCTTTTTTCACTTCATTTGGGAACTAAAATATGAGATTTTGTTGTTTTTGAATCGCATAAGGATTTCGTCTATATATTGGAGTGTGAACATACCAGATTACCTGTGACCTATGTTTAATAGTCTTGCAAAACTGACATGTTATAGTGTACTATTCTACTGAATCTTCTATGCATAAATTAGAAGAATATTGACATATTTATGGCTACAATTATTTCCGTAAGAACTCTCATCTTGAACAAAGGATTGATGATGTGTTATCAATGACCCTTTCAACACATCGTGAGGAAACTTTGAGAGACTTACCAAAACCAGTGATGCATTTGTTTGTTCTTAGAATGTTTCTATTTGTTTCTGTTAAGCGAACTTTGTAAATTATATAACAGTTTTTCCTACCTTTCTGCATCGAGGGACAAAAGGATTGATGGCGTGATTAAATAATACTAGAAAATATATTAAGCTCTGATTATGCCAGTATCTGTTTAGTATTACATAAATCTTACGTATAAAGTTAGGTGTATATCATAATTAATATTTCTTTGTATTTAGTTGGTTATTTAATTTAGTTACTTTTCATGTTTGAATAATAAATTTAATGCATAAGGACGTTTGAACTCATTGAATATCCAAATAGTGTGTTGTCATGGACGTGAATCATTTGTATGTCTCCAATCCACAATGTTTCAAAGAAGAAGCAATATAAGTGACTTTTCAATACCAAACTCTTTCTGCTGCTGGTGTTACAGTAATCATGCCAAAGTTAAGTGTAGATCTCCACTGCCTCTAATGCTAATACAAAACTAATGGTCCATTGAAGATAACATGGGATACTGTTTAATATTGGATATGTGATCATGAAATACAAGGTCCCAGGGTCTCTAATTTACTTATGTGTGAAGATGTTGTAATCAGCACAATGCGCATGAATACTATCCTACGAGACTTCGTTGAAGTTTTTCATATAAGTTTTTATATGCATATTATTGGTCACAGAGACAAATAAATTTTGATTTGTATGAAGAATTGTAGCATTCCCTAACAAAATGTCAAATTATTCTTATTACGTTGATGCATCTTCCTGAGAACATATAGTTTAATCGTCAGTGACTTGTGAACAGTCCGATTGAATATAACAAGGCCAAAGCTTTTGCAACTCTTTGCCACCGAAAAAACACATCGGTGTGAGTGAATAAAGCTGAGGAAAAGATTCCATCGCGCTTTGTAGAGATCTGGATTGTTAACTAGCGATTGAAATAAAATGAAGAGTTCCAGAGGCTATTAGTATGAATGTTTAAGTTGGACTGTTTGTTAATTTATTTGTTAAAAACTATTCCTTATAAAACATGCAATTATATTTTGGACTTGTTAAAAAAACAATTCTTAGAACATTGGAAATTTCCATAAAAATGTTAAAAAGCTAATTGTGATATGGGTCAATTAGAGGACTATATATTTGTATCTATACATTATTAATTTGTGCTGTAAGATTTGAACAGAATTAATTGCATTATTGTATTGTCTCGTCATTCATACAGGTTAGAATGTATTAATTCAAGTTATTTAATTCAAATTATTCTCATATGTAAATATAAAATGCTCAGAAATAACATTCAGTCAAGAATATGAAATTACAATATTTGTGAGTTAGTTTTAAACTTATTTTTATTTCATTTTTGTTTCATGAAATTGAATTATAATGATACTTTTATTCTTCTGGATTTGACATTTTTTCAGGTAAATTCAGTGTACATTTTAGCCTGATTAGAATTTAGACGTATTGCTTGATTGCATATGTAGCAGGCCATGGTTCAAAATTTGGCAAACACTGGGTGAAAATCATTCGTTGTAATTATAAGTGAAAATCATTCGTTGTAATCATGAGTGAAAATCATTCGTTGTAATCAAGATCATGCTTCGACTAAGTGTTAGCCTGACAAAACAACTTGTTAGTTTTAAATTCATTCCCAGTGTGGATTGATTCTTAGCTAAGGCTATAATTGTTTACGTACTAATTGCTAATTACCATGTTATTTTACTACGCTGTTCAAAGTAAGTGATCATGTAACCCATCACGAGTGTCAAAATGACGTACTAGTTGGGCTTATTAACCCCTGTTATTATAGATTCAGTTCCGTTGTAAATCATATCTTCATATTGAAAGTAATTTATGTTGTTGCCATTTGAATTTAGCTTTATCAATTTAAAATAATTAATTTTCTTTGGAGACTTGATCACGTGTTTTCATCGAAATCCTTTAGCAGAGACATTTATCAAAATTATTCGGAATTTGAAAACCGAAATCATATTCTTGTTGGCTCAACAAGGAACTTTTGTCACATCAGCAAATCTAGTCCTCACCTTCCATCTTAGAACTTCATCGAGATTCGAACTTGGATTCTATTATAACATTTAGTGATACATTTTGATTTATATGATTACTTTTTGGATTAGATTCACAAGCCGTAAGCTCTTTTTGAAAAAGTGCAAAAGTTATTATAACTTATTTTAACTTTGTTTTCTAGTAAATAAATTATTTTATTAAATTTACAAAGCTTGTTGGCTTTACTCTTTTTTGTTGTTTCTTTGCATGAACCTAGTCACGTAACACATTCTTGGAAATAGAGATTTGGATTTATAGTGAAATACAAATAAAGGATATATTGTTGGATTTTATTATTATGATTCGACAAAAGACGCTTACGCTCTTAAGTACGGGAAGATTTTCTCTAACTAGGTAACATTTGTGTATTACAAGATTGTTAGAGACTCTTAAATAGTGTTAAACCATTTGATTGTCTTCTTTACAATACGATCGTTGAATGTGCAAATAGTTTACTTCTCCAGAAATGGAGCAAATTAGAGAAATAGAGCTCGACGTTATTCTAGGGCACAACATAAAATTTCGATTTGTAGATAAACATATAGCAAAGTCATAGAACTGAAAGCTAAATATATTTCAGTTCCATCGTTCTTAGGAACTTATATGTAACAGCATAAACTATGATTAGAGGACATACTTCAAACGTGCATCACCTATCTCAGCTTTCATTATTCATTATGTTCCTATATCAAATAGGCAAAAAGCTTAGAGAACAAGATTCAAATTGTAACTTTTGCGTAATACCAGCATGTGAGCCACCATTTGAAATGTTGCGGTATTAAAATCCACCCCGTCTTACTCATGATAAAAGTTCAAAGATATTTGGGAACCGAAATCTAACTTCTGATACACTATGATATCTTCTCGCCGATGTCCTGCCAGACATAACGTGGAACGGACATGCATGGCATAGACATGATAAAGAAATGATGAATATTGCAGGAGTACTTATGGGGATAGAATAAATAATGTTGACTACAAAGATCAAAATGAAGGTCATTACTGCAACTAATACCACTGGGAAGTGAGATAATTATAGGTAAATGGATTTATATGGGAAAATATGAACAAGTCTTTCGGATGGCTATACTGCACGACCATTCGACACAACGAGTTCATATATTCCCATACAAAGGCAGTAAACTTTTGATTCAATTCTCATTTTCTTTTCCTACCTAAGACTTTAATATATCAACAAAAATCCTACATAAAACAAGGTAAGTGAATGTATACCGTAGTCCAAATTAAATGCACAAGCGTATATGTATCATTACACTGCAACAATCTTAATGCGCACGTACCTCCGTCCAGATAAATTTGAGGTTGCTAGAAAGAAAATGGCGTCTGGTCTACTTAAAATTGAATTTGGAGTTATACTGTGAGTGACTGCGCATTGCAACAACTTTTCCTTTTGATATAAAATGAATATGTTTTGGTATTTTTGTCGATCCGATGGAATTTCGTGATTATGATATGGATTTAATAACTTAGAGCTTAAGTTCAATTTTACATGAAATACGTCATACTGAAGCATCGAGGCAGAAGTATGATGACTTAGGCATGCTTGTTTCTGTTTAGTCATTGAATGATTCAAATCATAATGTGAAGAAAATATGACGTCTTTCAATGGCATTTATCCAAGAACGCTGTGGAATGTATTATTTCATTTTGAGTGCAGTAAGGAGGATGTAATTGCACTTATAATATACTTAGTAGTCAAAATTACATTAAAATTTTGAAATCGGTAATAAACCTTGAGAACACATGACATGGCGCATGTAATTAGGATTTTCAGAACTGAGAAATTACATTTGGATAAAATGCAGGATGTAAAATTATAAGCATAATTTTGCCATTTTTGTTACAAGCAAAAGAAGACAAGTTTATGTTTTATAACTTGCATGTTTTTGTAAGGACTATCTGGCGTCTATAGCTAGCCTAAATATGAAATACTTTATCAAAAAAGTGAAAGCTCTGCATTAGTTGATTAAAAAATGTTTATTAACAATATAAAATATTTCTTTTATTAGCATGCATTCAGTATGTGTTCAGCGCGAGGTGCAATATAGGGAAATACTGAACGATTCTGTCAATGAAAATTTAACGGTGAAAACAATGAATATATAATGATATAGCATATAAATAGGACTTGAGATATTATAACTTACATTACTGGGACGTGAAATACTTGTGGCTTGTAATCTCCTTTTACCTCCATATCTTAATATCCTACAACTATGATCCCATTTCCATAGAAAAAAGTTAAAAGTATCCAAATGTCAATTTGTTGAATCACAAGGATATATCTTATCACGAGATGCACTGGTTTAAAATGCACCATGTCTATATACAACTAGAGTTCTACAATGGTTGACAACGGAAAGACATGAGTTTTTGTTTACATCATTATTGCGATTTCAACCTATGCATATTGCTCAAGAATCTTATTAAACAAATACGAACCTTATTGTCAAAAAAATTATCTGCATTATTGTATGTCATTTTATCTACATGTTATTCTTTTATATCATCATTTTACTTTATGATGTTTTGTCAAACACTGTTGTCGTACTATTTTAAATAGTCTAGTATTAGCTAGCTTAGACTAGTTACTTTATATTCTACATGCTTTTGATTGTTACGGTCTTAAACCATAAACAAATCTATTCAATTTAGTTACATCACAACCAGTAACATTAACAACTTTTTCAAATTATCTAGGGAACTAGCAACATATTAAAATAGACTGTATTCATTTTGTGTCAGATTTGATAAAAACATGGTTTTCACAATCGTACACTCTAAATAGCATCTTATTAGGACATTCACAAACAATAAAAATATACATTATTGAACAGACCATTAGTGGTCACTTTCCTGATTTCTATCATGTTTAGTTCACTTTATAAACGTTTTTTTTTTGTCATTTTCTGAATATGATTTATTTTGGTCTTTATTTCTTTCTACTTTAGATTTAACTGGAAAGCTTCAAATACAAGCCTTGGTTAATTTGCAACAAATTCACTGAAAACTATAACGACGATTAATACTCATTTATATTTGTATCCTACCTTTGTTTCAAACTATCTAGTTTGGATTTTACAAAATTCTTAAGAACGACTTCCTATTTGTTTAGAAATTCAACTGGATATTATTTGTTTTTCAAAATTTACCTTTGCAGATGACTTATCATCAATATGCGTTTCTCCATTATTGCTTCCACCACCTTCACTTTATTCACGACAATGTTTAAAGTGATTATGCAAAGGATAATTTAAGATTAGTGAAGCTTTGCAATATTGCATTTAATTTAGACATACATTCATCATACAGTAATGGTAAAGGATAAATTCTGTAAACTTTTGACGTATACATTCACTGAGAAAAACGGTACAATATAAAATTTTGCTAAGACTTGTTACAGACTAAAAGAGCATAATTGAGTTTTATTACACTTTATCTTTATGCTTGCTAAAATAGATTTTGAATGTAGACGATCAGAAGTAAATAAATTTTATTGCGTACGACAAAACGTAAATTGATTGACGGAACCTGAATGAAAACATTATTAGAAATTACTTAATATGAGTTAGAAATTTAAACGCAATGACACAATAATGAATAGTTCTAAAGTACATTGTAAATACTTTCTGTTGCATTTAATTCAAGTTTACACGAAATGCACTTGTTTGAAGTTCCTGATTTAAGCAAACCGAAGGCATGTAATCACTAATGATATCAACCGTAATTATAGGAGGTTTGCAAATGATCAATTTCAATCCATGAGAAAGTTACTTGTGTGATACCAGAGATATCAAGGCTAGTGATATTAAGCGTTCACATAATATAATTCCATTCATCGGAGCACGGTAAATAACATGTATTGAAATCTGGTACTTTTATCCTTGATGACGTTTCGAATTATGTGTGCTAGTCTAAGTTACCTCTTATTTGGCTTTCCTGGAAAAATATTTGGTAGATAGACAATACCATGGCCACAATTGTTGTTATTTGCACAAGGAATGGATAAAATGTTTATCTCTTAAAACATTTAGAAACCATTATTTTGTACAACTTGAAATGTTATTTAGAGTTCTGTTTTCAGCGTTCTGTGTTTCTTCTGCTGACTTAATTAGAAGTTATGTTTCTGTATGTTATGTTACTAGCATTATCTAGTTTATTTATTGATGTTTAGTTATATACAACAAAACTATCGCCATGGTCCCTGGGAATGCATTTCACACATTTCACTTTTTTCATTTCATCAGCATATATTTTGCCAACAATTTATTGTTTTGCGTCGTGGTCTATTTTTTTTATTAAGACTGTTTATCACTTGATATTATCATATTGTTTATTATATCAATATGCATAGCACTGCTTGTATTTAGTTTAAATTTTGTAACCAGTAATGCTTTGTAAATTAAACCCCATTACTCTAGCTAAAATAAAAATATATCGTTCCTCCCAATAACGCAAACTAGACAAACATCTGAATCTGGAATATATGTCTGATACGTCCTATCCGGATGTTTCCTTCAAAGTCATCCAAATTTTTGTTTTAATTTTTGTAAGAGTTGCTAAAACATGGGCATTACACCATGTGCTGGTAGATGTTCGTTTGAACTCGAGCAGTAAAGCTACACATGACAATAGTAATTTGATTAAGTCTTGGCATGACGAGCATGACGAGCCGACCTGAATGGAAATGTTCAGGCACCTAAGTTTGTCAACCGAAAATGTCATACGTTCTACCCGGATTATAAGGGTGTCGTTGTATTTGAAATTGTTAAGAAGTCTGCCTATTTAAGTCTAAAAGATTTATTCCGTCCCTGTCGTTGATAAATATGTAACATTTAACATTGAATATGCTCCACTGCGACAGTGCAAAAGAAGGGAGAGATAAAGAGACAAAAATGGATATTGAGATAGAGAAACAAACAACGAAAGAGAGAAAATACAAGCAGTGCAAGCCACGCATCACATGTTCTTCTAATGCAACTTATATGTCAACGACAGATAGGTTTCCAATCCTTAAGAAATAAGTGAAAGACATAATTTCCTAATATTTTCATTTGCTTGCAGATAGTCGGTGTACATTTGATAATGATATTACTGACTTATTATAAAAGTTGATCACCAATTTCATGCTCGTGTATTATAATCGTAATTTAATATAATTTTTCAGGTGATTAAAGCATTCTTCCAATCTTAAAATATCGATAACATCTGTAAATTAATTCTTTGAAATAATCCTGCGACAGTATGTACGTATGTATGTATGTATGTATGTATGTATGTATGTATGTATGTATGTATGTATGTATGTATGTATGTATGTATGTATGTATGTATGTATGTATGTATGTATGTATGTATGTATGTATGTATGTATGTATGTATGTATGTATGTATGTATGTATGTATGTATGTATGTATGTATGTATGTATGTATGTATGTATGTATGTATGTATGTATGTATGTATGTATCGGCCTGAAAATGCAAATACAAAACGCTTGTGTGATGCCCATCTCTTATTGTTCGCTTCATAAATTTAATTCAGCTGCAATAACCTCCTTTAAAAGTAGGCAAAACACATCTTCAGATGTACAGTATAATTAACTTTCAATAAGCTGAGAAATGAAACAGGGGGATATACATGCACGAAGAAAGACAAATATGAATGTATGTTCTGTAACATTCATGATACTGAAGAGGAATGTCATTTTACTTTAGGCTGTCATGTGTACACAGACATGAATGTAAACATAATTTTAAATGTTCTTCTGTAATAAACAATCGATGTACAATTACATTGCATTATTATTTTCTTGAAATAAGACAATAATATGCTCACTAGCTAAATTTATATATGACATATTTAAAAAAGCGATAGATTATTATGTTTTTAGTAATTTATGAACAAGATTATAGATATTCGAACATTTCCAACTCATGACCATGATTATTTTAGTGTCTGTTAGAGTTGTTATATAGTATTTGACAACCAATCAATATTTTTGAAATATGTATTTTATTATCAAGAAAATATTTATAATAACAAACTATTGATTTGGTCGTGTCCCAATAAAATGCAATCAGATGCAAGGAAATTTTTTGAACTGAAAACGTAGTAGAGTAATATAGCAGAAAATTGTTCACCTCAATGGATAACACATTTTTTGTTTTCTTTCCTAAACGCAACACAGAATGTATAATAATAAAACAACATAAATGCCATATCAAATGTTCTCAATATTGTCTTAATAGTATTGAAATATCTTAATATTTTCAATAGATGCTTCCTAAATTTGTTCTGCGAAGATGTAGCAATATTTATTGTGTTTGAGATGAAATAATATATTTTACAAAGTAAGAAGAAAAATCTAGAAGTGGCGAATTGTCTTTAATTTCATTACTTAAGGATAACCCCGGGTGATTTCATTTGATGACAGTTTAATTTTATCGCTGACACGTTGATATTCGTTCTTGGCTATTCTTAAGACGTGAATGAAATCTTGAAACCTCTTCCGCCAGGTCCAGGAGATTGAAATAATATTATCTGTGCACAAGGCTTTTTGCAAGTAAATTCAAATCCAATCAGTGCTGCTTCGTTGTCATCAGTCCATGTGATTTCTCTGCAACAGAATAAGAATAAGGTCAATATATTAGTCAGTAAAACTAATTCTTATTCCATGCGGCACTTACCAATAACATGGGTCCACCAATATTTTTTATACAATGATTTTGTCATTAAGTATGCGGGATAAACGTATGGAATAAATATGTACATTAAAAATTAGGTTGATCGGATTCTTATTTTGTTGGCATTTACTTGGTTTAATGTACTTTTTATATATATATATATATATATATATATATATATATATATATATATATATATATATATATATATATATATATATATATATATACTGTTTGGTTTTTATGTTGTTCTTGTATATAACAATCTTTGTCCATTGAGGTTTCAAATCTGTGGCTTGTTGCTATCATGAAATCCCCAAAAGTTGGTGCCTGATGATAAGAATGTGAACTGACCGCTTATCGTGTGTGACCGTGGTCAAAGGTTACATGCATGGAACACAAAGTGTATGCACAAGAACATAATTTGTTTCTTTAAACTTTTTATCAGCAAAACGGAAGTTCAATTGCGCATGTAATCATGTAATCTTGAGATTAAAGAAGTCTCGGGAAAAAGTCAAACGTCTCAAGTGTTAACATAATCTAAGTGCTACTTAAAGTTCCGCGTTGGTCGACTGTCGGCTTCTTTCACATCCATATGAAACATTACAAATATGGATTATTTATATTAATTTTAATTCGATTTTTATACTCTTAATTTTTATACATCTTTTAAATATTCACATCCACATATTTATTATAGATCGTTCAGGATTTACTGTGTGGATCTTTCTTAGTCCATTCTACCTGCAAATGAACCTTTTTTCAAAACTTGGATGTAGTTTTCAAATCTTATCAACAGTCTAATCGAGTGGGTACTGGTGACTTTACGAAAATGGACCAAGAGTTCTGTCCTTAAAAGTCATTTGCAATGTGCGACACAAAATAAATGCTTGATACGTTTTTCTTTATTGGTGTGGTCCCTCTCAGAATTTTCATCATCTGAGGGACCCCCTAGTTCCAAAAGTTTGAACGATTTTTTATGACATTGGTTTATTTTAGGCGTGTGTGCTGTTTGTATTATTTTTAAAAAAATTCATTTTTTATTTTTAATTTTGAGTTAGGGTTTCTACACCATTCATATTCTATTATGAAAAAGACTCCTTATCCCAGGCTGGATTTGGAGTTTACTTAAAGTCTGTGATCCTTGCCAAGGATCTACCCAGTGTTTGCTATATGCTTCTGCTTTTTGTTATGTACGTTGTTTTGTGCGTTTGTAGGGCTGGCTGCATGGATCAAATGTTTAAAAGTTGTTCCTTAATTTTATTAGGGATTTTTGATTCGGGAAATCGGTTGTGATATAAGATCGATACCGGTTTCCCAATCTTTGGAACTTCTTTGTATTTAGTGTGTGTTAGGAGAAGATAGATAGTAGAGTAGATTGTATATGTATTAAAGACAATGTGAATGTTTAGTGCTACTTTGAGGTGGGGAAAACTGGTACGGTCCGTGCTACCCCAAGTGAGTCACGTAGCTTTGGCCCCGCACCTTGTTCTCCCCCTTGTAAATTCTAATTCTTTTAATATGTAGTTGTGGTCTATAAATTATTAGAAAGATCCCTCAGGCATAGTGTATCTATGAACGTATAGAATAATAAAATTCTTCTTTTCTGTAAATTTGATAAAATATATATTTCTATTATCGTAGCATTTTCATAATTTTGTTAATAAAACCTATTAATTCGTTATATATTTTGCTATACATTATACCATTCGTATATAAAAGTTGTGAACTTTCATTATTTCCATATTTTGTATGAATTTGAGTTTTAATACTGGATCTTTCTAATTCATTTTTAGGGCATTCTAGTATTAAGTGGGTTTTTTTTAATCTACGCATTTTCCACAAAGTCTACATTTTGGTATAACCTACTTTATATGGCAGGAGACTTTATGCCTGCCCATTTCTTCCATATTATTTCCCAATTCAATCACGGATTTTTAAACTCTATTTCCTGTTTATCTTGAGTGATTGGTTCATTTAGAACGTTATAAATATCATTATTTTTATTCCATAAATTAGTGTTATTTCTATATCTGTATATTAATTCTTTTACTCTTCTATACGTACCAGGTGGTTCTAAAAGTTTAAATAGTATATTATTCATATAGATTTCTTTATTGAAGGTACATAAATACCCAAATATATATATATATATATATATATATATATATATATATATATATATATATATATATATATATATATATATTTATGTATATGTATGTATGTATGTATGTATGTATGTATTGCTTCTCATGGATATTTTGGGTTTTTATTTAGATTTTTAAATCTATTAAGAATAATTTCTTTCTTTCTCCATTTTGAAAAAAATCTGTGCGTATTTTAGTAGTCATTTTTCCTTATTTATTTTTACTATGCTATTATCCATCCATTTCTGCTGCTGTTATTTATAAAATTGTTTAGAAACTAAAATGAAAGCTAAATAAGTATTGTTCAATCTAAGGTGCTAAATTATTTAGATCTAACGTAAAGAAGAATGTCAGATGGACAAGTTAAATGGAATGCGTGCAAAGTAAATTAGAGATGAAAACTAATTCGAACGAAAAGTTGGCAAAGTAACTTGGAAAACTAAAGATCCATATAATATAAGACTTGGTACAGCAATCTTAATAGTTGCAGCAGGAAAGCAGGAAACATGTCTAAATACAAAAGGCAACCTCAGGCGAAAAAACAAAAAGCAGAATAGTTCCAAAAGTGTGATACATTTATCAGGGTCAAGTTTAATTTTATTCGTTCTATTTTTGTATACGTAAGTGCGAAGAAAACCAATTGACCAACGCTCAGCATTTATGGTTATTATAAACTAACCAAATAAACATATTGCTTTTGATATAAGATAATGATCTAATATATGATTGTATTTATCTAATTAAAGTTAAATTGTATCTAATAGCAGTCACATGATAAATTGAGGAGTATAGTTACAATTTTCTACAGAGCCAACTTTCATCATCTTTCCAAAAATCACATTACATTGTCATAGTCTTACGTGTATCAGAAACCAATTTCCATATGAAATAGAAACATTATAAAATAAACTTACAAATTAAGCTAGTCATGTCACTTTGCTTTCTAACCCTGCTTACCCAAGTCCGCACACCAATAGTATCTCGGTGTCCTGATCAATATCCAAATCTTCAACTTTAAATTTGAGGTTCTTCCCCTGTACCAGGATGTTCCAAGCAATTACAGATGCAGTCGACATAGGATTGTAATTCGAAGGATAGTTTGCGGACGTAATTTCACCAGAAGGCGATTCAATCACCTGAATGTCTACATCAGCTAAAAGCAAATAAAAGGAGCATAACAAACGGACATGAAATAAATACAGTATGTATGTATGTATGTATGTATGTATGTATGTATGTATGTATGTATGTATGTATGTATGTATGTATGTATGTATGTATGTATGTATGTATGTATGTATGTATGTATGTATGTATGTATGCATGCATGCATGCATGCATGCATGCATGCATGCATGCATGCATGTATGTATGTATGTATGTATGTATGTATGTATGTATGTATGTATGTATGTATGTATGTATGTATGTATGTATGTATGTATGTATGTATGTATGTATGTATGTATGTATGCATACAAATGTATACACATATCAATTCTTGCTTTAAAGTAACGAACTAAATATTCTTAACTCACTTTAACATTCTACATCGCAACACGTAACATCATCATATAACAATGCCAACACAAGCATACTGGGTTAAAGTTCTGTTAAAGCACACACACATATACATACATACATACATACATACATATATATATATATATATATATATATATATATATATATATATATTAATGCATGCAAAGTTTTACCCATTTATTCAACTCATCAATTTGGGTGAAGAGGGGAAGATATATTCATGCATGCAATATTAACACGTGACCTTTACCTTGAAGATGAGAACTCTAATGTGATTTGCATAACACCTTTTTTAACACCCAGTTCAATAGATTCGTTTAAATGGGTATACATGTTAGATTGAACGGTAATGTTGGATGAGTATTATAGATACCGGACAATAACCATGACCCTGTAGATACAAATCCAAGTATTATATGCAATACATCTGCTAATTATAAAGTAGCTACATCCATTAATCTGGAAAATACTTGAAGTTATACCAGGGAAAGAGGAATGTGATTAAAATACCATGATCATGAATCCGAGAAATAAACCCTTACTACTTAAAATCACAGCGTCGAATGCTGACTTCTAAGTGTGGATTAAATCAATCCTTAATCTGGCAAGGTTCTATCGTTATAGTGTGGAAGGAAAGGTAAAACAGATATTTTGAAATATTCAGCCCAAACCTTGACTTTGAGGACATAATCCCAATGTGTCTTTATACGTACATTTCCATGATAATGCGTATTTACACCAAATGCATTACATCGATTGAGATAGTGCAAAACCTTGCCTACTTTTCATAAAGTTACATTGAAGCATTACTGTAATCGTATTGTTATTATACAATTCACGGTTTAGGATTCGCATGCGTGCATGAATAAGTCAATGTTACACTAAGAAACGTAGTTTCTGATATTGTTGACGACAGTGAACCATCCGAATCATCCCAGTTATCAATTGAGTTATACAATGCTGGGTGTTGGCCCCATCTCTCTTCACTAAGATGTTCCCCGACACCCTTCATGACTTTAAGTCTGTAGTCAACATTAGATATCTGACACCAGATTCAACAATCTGAATAGACAACCGGCGACGATGAAATTTGGCACAGGAAGTGAATGTTTTCGATCTCTTAATTTCTAATGACTGATTTATCAATGCCACAACCGAATCTGATACGCAATAGAGTATGAACTATTTATCTTCAGCTTGAGACCAATATCAAGAGGACTTAAAAATGCACCCAACTCTACCAAGAAAGCATAACCTAGGTCATATAATGATAATGAATTGCCGGTGTACGGATGCCATTCCAAAGATTCCAGATATTTTATGGGATAACTGAGAAAACCGACGAGGATAATATGGTAGAAAAGCAATACAGACGCTGAGGTTCTCAAAAGAGCAGTCTTTTCAAGCATTAAAGCTCTGATAATGTGACCACAGATTAGATAGGTAGGCCGTGTTACCATAATGTCAAGCAAGCGACTTGAACATATCTTCTACGGCGGCCCGAAGGAGGGAAAGCGTATTCATGATTAAAAGTTTCCTCAAGTCAATCTTGAAACACGTCAACGTTAAGCCCAATTCTTCGAAACTCTTGACACAGGATAGTTTTACCTGGCGATGTCACATCCATGCTGGAGCTGCAGACTTTGAACTGAAAAGAATTCCAAAAGCAGTCCAGAAGCGAAAGTGTAAAGCTTAGTAATGCAACATGCCCTCTATTGATCAAGCAAACTGGATTTGCATTCTAAGTCAGATGTGTTCCAGACAGTTCAAACAATAAACTGGCCTGGTCAGCCACTAACTTTTTCACATTAATCAAGCCACATATTTTATCCATAGTAATCTTTGAAGACGTTGCATGATAAATGTATCTGTATATTTAAACGTATATGAAAAAAAAACTTGACTAACCACAAGTCGAATGGAGAAAGAACCTAGGCCAAATAACATGAGGGTAAACTGATGTGAATATTTGTTTGATGGTAGCAAATTAGATGCGTATATCTACAGCTTGGACGTTCAGAGATGGTTAAGATTATTTCATCTTATGATTTACCTGGTCGAAGGCGATATATTGCTACTTACGTGTTCCACATAAGGAGACATCTGGTTCAAAGACAGGTGTAGAGTAGTTCCCATTGTCTTGACAGTAGATGATTGGACACGTCGGAGTGTATTCGTGTTGAAAAAGGTCAATTCCCGGACAATCGTAAAAAGCTGCATCTCCTTGCTTTCCAATTAGAACAAGGTCGCCAATATTGCTGGGAGGTTCTCCGCATGTTCTTTTTTTGGGTATATTGATGATCTCTACAAAAGAAAGTCGAATACGCCATTTATTTAGTTGATCCGTTAATGAGTTAGTATGAGTCGCTGGTGAATGAGAAAGGATCAGTCCGAAAGCAGGTCGAGAAGATAAAGCTGATGAGGCATGAATGATTGACCTAATTATCAAATAAACCCAAAAACGAAAGTAAGAAATGATGAAGTAAACATTTAAATGCTAATTAAAATCAGCCTTGATATATTTATGTTATTTAATGCTTCATATTATGATTGTTGCAATGTTTCAAATTTAAAACATTTAATAAAGATACTCAATTAAGAATTGAAGAAAACGAAAAAAGGAGAGATGCGATGAGAGAGAGAATATTTAGATACTAGTCAAGATATTAAAAACAGCTTGTTCTCACATTCCACTTACTGGTTTGCCTAATGTAAAAAAAGGAAAATATTTATTGAATATGAAACACACTGTTTAAAAGTTAACTGTTGTCTTGCTTATTGCTTGTGAATTTTCGTCTTCTGTATGGATTGTCGTTTTGTTTACTTCGAATTGTCTGGTGGTCATCCATGTCGTTTTCCTGCTGCTCATCCATCAGATTGATAAGTCATCTGGTGGACGCAACGAATATATTTATTCCTAAGATGAAAGATCTCACCAAACTGTTTTTAAAGTCAGTAAATATTATGTTGTTTAGTAGTATAAAAATGGAGACTCAAACAAGTTCTGCTACTGTTTAGGGTTAAATCTTTATTTGCATATCGTCATTTTCCAAACGTATGAGAGATGAGATCGTGAGATCTCCCTTGCAGATGAAAAACATGGGCTTGAATCCTACGTCGCAGCATCAGCATCGTCGGTGGATTATTGCTTCTATAGGATGCGATTTCAGTTCATAATAAAGTCTCCGCTCATTCCTTTGCCGGACTTATTAATTCCGATTCTGTATTTTTGTCGACAAAGTCTACACACCAAATTCTCTGAATTCGTCGATTTCAATAATTTCGGCTAGATTGCATACAACGTCCTCATTGTGAACATTGTACGCTTATAGTTTCCAGGTTCAGTCTTGGAAAATCACATACTCATTATTTGTTCATATAGATAATAAATACGTTTGATAACAAGGATATGTCATTTTTGGCGGCAAAAGTACATAGGTGCCACTCAGTTGGGCAGCTGCGTTTACGTGACCCTAAATCTTGATTGGCATTGTTACGAGTCTACGCTCTTAAAATAAGTAACAAAAAAGACTGAAGACAGCAAGCTTTGTAAAATGTAGCAAAAAATTTATTTCCATAGAACACAAAGTGAAAAATGAGAAAAATGAATTTACAGTTTTACGAATTAAATCTAAAAAAATCCAAGAATTAAAACACAAGTCCTTTCAATTAAAAGTTCTAAGTGAATCTCAGCCTTATATTGATGCGTCAACAGTCTCTTGTCGAAACAGAAAATATATTGATCCAGTTTTGAATTCCGTACAATTTCTAGTGAATGTTTTTGTTCAAGAATTATGAAAGAAAGCTTTTGTATTTCCAGAAAAAAATCGTTTGAATTAAATAATTAGAAGAAAGGAAAATTAAGCCCAAGCTAGTCATAGCACAATCCAACTTAACATGTCAGATCTTAAAGAACAACTGATATAATTATTTTTATACAAATAACAGTTATATGCCTAGCTAAGACGCACAACAGATTCCCGGATGTTGGTCAAAAGCTCATCCTTCTTAAAGAACTATAAGGTTGTTATCAATTAACACATGTATAGCGTCACGTAGTCAAGATATGACCTTGATTTAGCTTAATGATTCTTACTCTGAGAAAGATACAAAATATAAGTCGTTCATCAAAACTGTCATTGATTTTGGAAAGAGGTTAGCAACTAGAATCAATGTTTCTATTATTTTCTTTAAAAAATATTAGTCAGGTCAAACAGAACTGAACTCAATTGACAATGACAAGTCCAGTAAACAATATTACATTACATGATCATGTAATATAATAATTTATTTTTAAACTAACCGTTATATTAAAATATTAAATTAACTATTCATAAAAGCTTGTCGTTTAAGTTTCAAATGCAGTTGCTAAATAACAATGCAAAATGACCAGTGCGCTTGATGTAGACAAACGAGATTTGCTTCCTGCGGTTCAATGGATAATATCAACGTTTTGTAGTGACGCAAATCTGTACAAGCCAAAGTACAACAGCTGTTGAGGCATTACCGTATATGCAATACAATAAGTTTCGTGTCCTGTTGACAAATCGAAGTTAAGGATGCCGGTTTACCGGGTGTGAGGGAACATCTGCCAAAGTTCATCAGACTAAAGCCTCATCGACAATACTTTGTTTTTTTTTGTGCTTGATGTAGACAAACGAGATTTGCTTCCTGCGGTTCAATGGATAATATCAACGTTTTGTAGTGACGCAAATCTGTACAAGCCAAAGTACAACAGCTGTTGAGGCATTACAGTATATGCAATCCAATAAGTTTCGTGTCCTGTTGACAAATCGAAGTTAAGGATGCCGGTTTACCGGGTGTGAGGGAACATCTGCCAAAGTTCATCAGACTAAAGCCTCATCGACAATACTTTGTTTTTTTTCTGTCATCACAAGCAAATTAAAGTTAATTAACGGCGCGATCATAACCAAATCTACACAGAGTATATCACGATAGTGGAAGACCGTTTTATTTCTTCGAGAAAAATCTAGAGATTTCACCGAAAAAATTAAAAGGCTCTCTGACTTTATCCTGTTTCATAGAAATTAAAAGGCTCTCTGACTTTATCCTGTTTCATAATCATATTGGTTGCGGTTCCGATTGCCTTCAGCAGTAATTTGAGTTGCTTCCGCTATCAACATTAATTAAATTAAAGTTGATTAACGGCGAGAACATTTGAAGTTCGCAAAACTACTACTAACATGTTGATCTCAGCCAAGCGGTGGAAAACCACACCGGTCGGCAGCGAACCACAGTTCATTGGTGATATAAAGATCGAATGCCATCTAGAGCTGAATGTTTTACTCAACGACTATCCGTCGGCCACTGAGACCAAGAAGATGATGTCAAAGAATATGTACCTGTATAAAAAGGCACATTGGCAAGCAATGGGTGGTGGTGGCGTGGGGAGGAGGCGTAAGTTTAATTACTACGTCAAGGTATTCGAAAACCTTATCGAAAAAGGAAAATTACATTACAGATTATAGAAAGTTTAAATGGAATGAAATCCCTAGCATTTGGCTAAAGAGCTTGGATGCCTAGGTTTGAAATGAAAATAGAAACATTCCAGGAGGAAGTCTTGAAGCTAATGAAGAAATATTCATTCGGCACAATAATGTAAGTATGTATGTACACAAACGTATTCCGGATGAGATTTGTGATTCCAAAACCTGAAGATGACATAGACAAGCTCTTGAGTGCATCATTTTCATTCAGTTACAGTAACAAATATATTTGCGGCTTAGTAGCCGTGATCGGCGCATAGGTAGACCTAATGCTGAACATGTCAACATTCATGTGTAAGGTTGATCTCAAGATTTTCAGGCATTTGTTGAAACACATCTGTGAGATAATCAAGCAGCACAACAGCCACAAGGAAATGCTATTATACACCGATAAAGACAACTTATTGGTGTTCATTGAAACTTCGTACGTTTAAGCCGATATAACGATATAACCTGCACAACATGTTGGGTATTGGTTGTCTCATAGACGGGACAAGCCATTTGCCCTTGGAAAAAAGCAGCTATCTATCGCCAGATGGAAAAATTGTGCTGGCATACAGTAACAATATTCAGCGTGCAGCCTACTCAAAACATAGGCTAATTTAAATGCACACTCCAGTACCAGAGAAAGCAAGCAAACAGGAGCCATCGCCTGGGTATAGCTGCCGTTACGGTAGCCAGATAGAGGTTACGACGGATAAAGAAGAAACAATACTGCCAATACAAACCAGTTCAGGAACTGGCGTCGCTAGTTTGACCGCATAACGAATATGATCAAACAGGCTGATGAACATACTTTTGCATTGTGGGAATGTGGCTTAATTGCAGTCCTGGTCACCTCAGTAATCGCTACTCTGTTTCAGGTTTTGTAAGTGCGCGAATTGAAGCGTTCGTACACCGCTTCTCGCAAACTCTCCCTAATAGATGTAGTGTGTATAGGTTATACAGGGTGTTGAATATCAAAACTAGTATGGTAATTTCAATGCTTCTAAGAGTTATCAGCAAATATTTGCAATATTTATTGTAACGCTGAGAACATCAATGTGTATTTATCAAAGTGCTATAAGTTATTGTACATTTGTTCTTTTAAGAATTATTTGGTAGCATATCTAATACTAAACTGGGAGAGGTGGGGTCGAGGTGCCAGTAGTTTAAAGTTCTAACAGTCATATCACCTCTGTTTGAGTGGCTTCGAGTCTGGTATTCGGCCAATGAGGGTATTTGAGAAAGCTTGCCAGTAGCTACCATATATATAACCTATCTTGCGTTGAACAATGGCATTAATCCCTACAATAACAAAACGTTAGTTCTCATTTTAAAGAAAAGATATGAGCACTTTTGGAAATATTTCTATTATTTGATCTGTTCAGATACTGATTTTTGCCGAAGTGCAACAGCACTGTCTTATTTTACTAGACACACTGACTGGCCATGGTGTCATAAAAATCAGAATATACATAGAAAAAGTTAATCTTATGAGACAGAAGCATACCCATAAAAACTGCAAACAATGGGAACGTCTATAATTGAAACAAAGTAGCTAAAATGATGAGACCACAGATCGAAAATATGTATGAGATGTCCTCATCTGTATGTAAGCTTATGTTGATTATAGGTCCAGGCGAACAGGATATTACTTTTATTTGGTGATGAAAAAGATAAAAAATATATCCCATACACTCTTCAAGCAGTCTTCAAAGTATTATAATCATTTTGAATATGTGGAACTGGAAGGCTGCGAGTTGTTATGGGGGATTTGGTTTCTGATGAATATTGGGGATGCAAAGTTTTCTACAGTGCATCATATGTCTGGACTAGCTTTTATTTTAAAATCTTCCATTGATAATCTTGAAATTCGGATCATATATTTTGCGATGTTTAAGTTGTAATTTAGAAAGACAGATCGCCATCATCGCTTGCATACATCTTATTAAATAGGCCCATTTGTGTACAAGAAATTGTAGATGAGCAATGTTTTGTTTTACTAATGAATGCATTCGAGGATCTCTGGGACAATCATACACATACTAGATCGCTTAATATTAGATTATTCATATAATTCCTTTATATAATGTCTGATGTCAATATTGGTGCCTTGACATTTCAGGCTCTTCTTCGCGCACATTGCTTTCATCTGAAAAAAAACGTGATGTGACCTCCTAATGGAACCTAATAACCACTTCATCAAAGACCAAGGTTCTAATTTTGTAAACAATATGATATAGTTAAAATTAATCAAAGAAAACGTAGTTGTTAATTTGTATACTCTTAAATTGTTTTTCCATGGACAAAAATTATAATATTTAATTATACTGGATACTTATATATATTTTCTGATATGAAGCCAATGAGGCTCAATTATATTTAAATGAATGGCGGAGATTGATACAAGGAAATATTGTATAGATATTAATATGTGCTTTGTAAAACAATATTAGGTGTTAAAAAAGAAACTACTGATAATTTCATTGTATATGGCAAATTGACAGGCTTTCTTCTTAGAATACATGGATTCTATTGGTAAAAAAATGTGTATACTATCAGCAAGAAATGGAAAATTATATTGTGTATGATAAATGATATACAAAGAAAAGAGCACACCCGAATAAAATTTCTTAGGTGATCAGAATTAAGGAACTTTTCTAAATACTTTGTTTCAGACTACCTTGCATCACGTGTTGATAATCTACTCATATTTCCCAGTCTTTTGTTTGTTTGTGTGTGAGAGAGAGAGAGAGAGAGAGAGAGAGAGAGAGAGAGAGAGAGAGAGAGAGAGAGAGAGAGAGAGAGAGAGAGAGAGAGAGAGAGAGAGAGAGAGAGAGAGAGAGAGAGAGAGAGAGAGAGAGAGAGAGAGAGAGAGAGAGAGAGAGAGAGAGAGAGAGAGAGAGAGAGAGAGTACTTGTTTTACCCTGAATAACCACGGATAGAATCGACAATAGGGCTATGCCTTGAACAACCCCTACTACACCTGTAAAGGCAAGTGGACTCAAGGGAAGCGCAGGTGACAACAGCATATTTTATCCTCGGGTGTTAGAGATTCCTAAACCTAAAAGGAAAAAATAATGCAAATTAAAATTAAAAGCGGCAAGTATGGCATTAAATTTATGTATGCATGTATGTATGTATGTATGTATGTATGTATGTATGTATGTATGTATGTATGTATGTATGTATGTATGTATGTATGTATGTATGTATGTATGTATGTATGTATGTATGTATGTATGTATGTATGTATGTATGTATGTATGTATGTATGTTTAGGTGTATGTATGTATGTTGAGAAACGCCCAAACAGACGAAACACAAAATTAATCAAATCCAAAAGTCATTTGCTTTCCACGTTCAACAGTTTTATACGGATATTAATCTCACTGAAAAACAGTGTAAGAATACTTGTCTCTCGTGATTTCTTTACGTTCTCTCCTGAACCCGTCATCTCCGTCTCATTTATACAATTGCAAAAAACGCGGTTAATGCTCAAATGGGAATAACTGATATATTGTAATTAGGGTTACGTTTGTGGCATCAGATGACCGAACTATATTTTCCAGATATTTTTGCGATGCTGTCTTATAATGTTATGATCCGTCAAACACCATTAACCTTCTAGCATTAGCATTTCTTGAAGTGCTTGATTTGCTCCAGAAAACTATCTGAAAATACAGCGAAGATAACCCCCTATATGGCATTAAATTGTAGATCTTCGTAGAATGTAAGCAGCTTATGTACAACAAATATTGTTATTAAACTTAATTACACTACAGAAGGTAACGAGAGGCTTACATAATATTATCATTAAAGGCAGTGTACTCATGCCAGCAATTCACCGAACGTCTTATAATAAGTGACGATGGAATAAACTATATATATCTTGTCATTTACACCTATTGATATCCAATCATATATTTATTACTTTTTTCATCTGACTTCCTAGTCAGTAGAATATACGATTGGTCGGAACGTATCTGTTAAGGAAGCCAATGAGAAAAAACATACATCACATCGCTCAAGGTGATTTTGTAGTTATAATGTGAAATAAATTTCACTTTTACCATTAAAGAGTTAAGACTACGCACACACACACACGCGCGTATATATATATATATATATATATATATATATATATATATATATATATATATATATATATATATATATAATATGCCCATTAATTAATGGCAGTTGCAGATATTTGAAACTCAGTTTGTAATATCGTCAGACCTAAATTAATTTGATAATTGAAAATGCTGACTGATTTATAAGATGAATGGAATATTTACTTGTGTAAAAAAATATGCTTGAAAATATTACGGGAACTGAATCATCCATTAGTGAAGAAATTAAAAGAAACGTTAACCATGTTTATCAGAGTATGTTTTAAATCCAAGAAGGATAAGTGTCGGTTCTCATCTGGTGTGAAAATCAACCTCTACGCTGAGCGGTTGAAACCGATAAAGGAAAGAGCTGAATTGAGAGCGATATTGGAGTATATATCCCAATTAACATTAAGCCTGTATGACTGAAACTTAAAATATACTTCTACATATTTTAATGATCTAGGTTATTCACCTTCCAAATGAACGCCAGTTGTGTAAACAGACAAGGAGAACAATGGAGAAATTGATAAAACAATCATACCTGTGGAGCCAGCAAAAACACAACGTATTATTAATTTCATAATGAGATATAGAGTATCTCAAATGGATACTGATACAATTTGAATTTATGAAACTTTATGAAAGTTTTTAAGTTTATTTCAATCGTTTGCGAACCTTGGCGAGGAAAAGATGACATTATTCAACGAGTTTCATAATGTAATATTAAATCGTAACATATTTGACATTCTTTTATCACATATTGTTTTATTTCAATGAAAATTATTTAGATAGAAAGAAGAACGAATAATTTTGTTCTTTCTGACAGACCGTACACCTTTCATTTGTTGTGCATAACTATACTCACAAAGTTGAAGTGGCAAAAGTAGATTATACTTTTTTTTACAAACTATAAATCAAAGAAAATGCTGCCATCCTAATAAATAGGACATTTTATAACAACAAAATCATTTTTCAAAACAGAATGATCAATATGATGGGATGTTTGATACGGTACACATTAGACCTAGGTTATATATTTACCCTAAAATGTTACTTTAAGAACTAAACATTACATTGTTGCGATTTTCTTGTGAAATAGGTTTTCTGGTAGTAAATCTCCCACATTCTTACTGTTGTTCTTGTTCTATAGTTTTAGGTCATTTTTCTTATGATTTTATTCTTATGCATGATATAGCAAACCCCTGTGGAGGTAACATATTCATATTCAGACAGCCGAAATAATTTCTCCTCAGTTTCCTTTTCTGAGTAGAGTTAAACAATCGAAGCCAATCATGTTCATTCAAAAGAAAACATTCCAGAAAATTTTTTTCCCAAGATTGCAGCCAGTCAGTAAAGAGAATACTGCACAATAATTTCATGAGCTAATTTGGACCAATCATAATTACATAAAGTGATATGTTTACACGCATAATATCGAAAATTGGAAACTGTACACTCTGTAGGCAAAGTGTATCGACTATGTGATAGATTAAAATATAGGATTGATCAAGTTAGTATATCGCCACCGTGTAAACAACGCACTTATCACCACAATGACAATAATACTTTTGGAATTACTTGATTTCTCTTTTGAGAAATATATCAAGTCTTACGAATTGTTCAAACCTCTTTTAGGTTATTTCTTGTTCTTTATCTGTTTCGTCTCGCTCGCCGTCCCTTCCCGCCCGTTTATCTCCCAACATCTGGATTAACAGATCTTAAATTGTTGAAAGACTGTTGACCCGACAGCATCCATTTCATGCAATTTTGGTTATAGCTAGTTTTCCAAATGAATCTTGCTTTGCTCTGGTCCAAATGAATCATGCAGTGCTCTGGTCCAAATGAATCATGCAGTGCTCTGGTCCAAATGAATCATGCAGTGCTCTGGTCCAGATGAATCATGCAGTGCTCTGGTCCAAATGAATCATGCAGTGCTCTGGTCCAGATGAATCATGCAGTGCTCTGGTCCAAATGAATCATGCAGTGCTCTGTTCCAAATGAATCATGCAGTGCTCTGGTCCAAATGAATCTCGCAGTGCTCAGTTCCAAATGAATCATGCAGTGCTTAATTTCAACTGTCAGTGACCGTTCTTACATGAGACTTTGCTATTCAAATGGCGAGAGTTGTCTAACAATAAAAAGTGACAATCGAAAATTGTCAATGTGAATTTTGCTACTTAGTTGTTCTGATGAACTTTGTACAATACAAAATAAAATATGTGCATCGTTTGGTTTATATGCTGTTTATTTACTTCAATTAAATATATCTAAAAGATTCAAAGTTTTATTCGAGTAGAATAGCAATTATTATTGTATGAACTCAGCATAATACATTCTGAATTTAGCTTTTCAAACATAATTATGCATCTCTATTTCACTAGGAAACCGAATCCATGTACAGTTTTAAAGTTACGAAATCCTCGTTGGTTGTGCTGTCCATTTATTTCGAGTAGGATTTAAGGATAATATGATTATATAAAGATATTTAAAACTTTAAGGCTTTATCTGGGATGAATTGTAATTATTAAAGTATGAACTTAGCATAATACATTCTGAATTTAGTTTATCAAAAACCATTATGGATCTCTATTATGTCCATTAAACTAGGAAAAGCAAATACATGTACAGTTTTAAGGATATGAAAACCTCGTTGGCTCTAAAGTCACGTTTTGATATATCCCCACAGCAATGATTGATAGGTACTTCCTCTTGAGTTTATAGCAATAAAAGTTTCAAACCATGTGTTGATTGACCTTGAGTATGGACACTGCTTTAGTACAAATGGGTCATATATGTGCATTTGCTCATTAAAAATTAAATATGCAATGTTTATTAAATTTAAAACTAACGAAAATCTATTAAATCCTCATTACTGTATTCTCTATGCCCTGATTGTCACCTAGAAACCTCCAGAAAAAAGTTATCTTTCGCTATGGATTATTACAATGCTGGCCACGTACAAAACATGGGTGAAAATAGGAGAGCGTCGAGTGAATTCGTTACCATAGACAGTCTTACGAATTTGTATTTTATGATAATTTATGATTTAATTTTTTTGCATGGAAGTATGCTGTCACTAGCTTTACATCAAATATTATCTTTTTTTTAAAAAGTGTTTACATTCTCCTTACTTTCTATAAATGTCAGTATATCATTAGGTTTATGGTGTACAAATCTGTCTTAACAAGCGCAAATTTGGACAAGGAATGATCATTTTCAATTACATATATCTTAGCCATGTCTTTATCAAACTCTTCAATTAACTCACAGTTTAATTGATAAATGTTGCTTCATTATGTTGCTCCTTATCTAATGTTAATTGGTTCTCTTTTTCAAGTGTTGCACGGTGTTTAATGTTTGCTAGAGGGAGAGACTGGAAGCAATCAGTGTTGACAGAGATGAAAAAAGACAACACAGGGTGGAGCTCAATAATATTCATTTCGTGGATTGAGTATTGTTGATATTTGTTGTATAAAAATGTTAGCGTCTATAAATATAGTTTACATGAAAATGCGATGAAAGAATTCGGTTAAATAGGAGAGAGAGAGAGAGAGAGAGAGAGAGAGAGAGAGAGAGAGAGAGAGAGAGAGAGAGAGAGAGAGAGAGAGAGAGAGAGAGAGAGAGAGAGAGAGAGAGAGTATAAAAAGTGAAAATATTTAGATACTAGTCTAGACAAAAACCTGTTCTCACATTCCACTCTCTGGCTTGCTTTAATCTCTAAATCTCTATAAGGAAAACATTTATGTAACATGAAAACTGTGTTTTAAAGTCATCTGACGTCTATCTTATCTCTTATGAATTTTCTTCTTCTGTCTGGATCGGCCATTTGTTTAACACGAATAGTCTAGTGACATACATGTTATTGTCTTGCTACTTATCCATCCATATTCATAGCCATCATGTATGTGGATGAAAAGAAAATATTTACTCTTAAGTTGAGAGAGATAATAAATTCTCCGTTCATTCCATTGCCGAAATTATTAATACCGATTCTGTGTTCGTGTCGACGTAGTCTATGATTAAGAAAGTGTACACACCAAATTCTCTGAATTAGTCGATTCCAAAAATTTCGGCTAGATTGCATGTAACGACTGCAATGTAAGCATTAGACGATCATAGTTTCCAAGTTCGGTCTTGGAAAATCACAAACTCATTCTTTGTTCATAGAGATAATATCTCCGTTTGCTAACAAGGACATGTGGTTTTGGTAGCAAACCTGGCCAGAGCCACATAGATGCTGATCAGTGGTATAGCTGATGTCTCGTGTCCTTAAATCTCGATTGGTATTGTTACGAGTATACGCTCCTAAAATAAGTAACAAAATTAAGTTAAGACAACAAGCGTTGTAAAATTTAGCAAATAATTTATTTCATAAAAAACGAAAGGAAAAATGAGAAAAATAAACTTACGGTTTTAAGAAAGAAATCCAAAAATAATCCAAGAATTAAAACACAAGTCCTATCAATTAAAAGTTCTAAGTGAATCTCAGCTTTGTATTGATGTGTCAATATTTTCTTGTTGAAACATAAAATATATTGATCCTGTTTTGAATTCCTTATAAATTCTAGTGAATGTCTTTGTTCAAGAATTATTTCAGAAAATCGTTGTATTTCCCAAGAAAAGAAATAGTTGGAATTCCATGATTTGAATAAAATAAAAGTCGGCTGTTTATGTGTAGCACGACATTGTATTTTGCTCCGAAAATTGCTATGCAAATGACTAATACGAAAACGACATTGAATCTCCATGAAGTTACCAGCTACATAGTTACAGCCGGAGTTGGTCCATACCCTGTGGCGTAAATGACGTTTGCAATGATACGCTGGATATGATCTCCATGGCTATTTCAATCTTTGCGAGACTTCGTAGACCAGCCTGCATATATATCGTAATAATTGATGTATCCGATGTGCTTGAAAATTGTTTTGACAACTTCAATGGTTTCCATATATGTTTGGGTTGGTTTTGCATCACTGTGTTTATTTCCATTTTTAAATGACGCTGTGACACTGTTAATGAAAATTTCAGCGTAGTTATTCTCGAAGTAATTGTTACAGTCAGTTGGTATAAGCTTCCATTCATATAAAAAGTCCACACACAGGCGGAAATACTGAGATGTATCATATACTTGTAACTCTGTTCGTCAACATTGATCAGAGACCCTATATAGCTAAGTGTGATACTGAAAATCTCGGACATGTTCGGTTGGTCGAATATGGCAACAGATATGCATCAAAGTGTAACACAGTATCTGATATTTCTTTGATTTTTTAGCAGAGTAAAACTTGATGCAATATCAATTTCGTCTATCATTTGCAAAACTGAAACCTATTTCATTTAGCTTTGCTTGATTTGCAAACATTTGTTGTTGAGCAGCTACGTTGATGAGATATCTTACCAAAGTTGGATTGTGCATTTTGAGTCCTTGGTTGTACCTGTAAACTCTATGATTCTCAATGGACCTATCGTCGCTGTAGATTTCGAATGGAATAAAACCTCAGCGATTCAATTTTTTTCAATCAATCTACAGCAACGCTCTTGATTCTGCGAACGACTCGCATCGGAATTTTTTTAGCGATGACTGAAGATTTTTATGTCAGTCTGCAAGAATCTTTCGAGCTCCCGTAAACAATCTTCGGACGCCATCAACAATGTCGTTTCAGAGCAATTCTCACGTTCACACCACCAATGGGTGTCACGTGTACGCGTTTGACAATATTTGTATACAAGAAATGTCAGGTTGATTTCTAATGTTCAATTCTGTCATCACATTCACTCTTGCATGTGCAACCTGTGTCCGGCAACTTTCTTGAGAAATAAATGTAGGTGCTTAAGTAGAGGACTGTTGCTAGGAAGATACACGGGCGCTATCAGAGTTTTCAAGCGTTTATCACTTGGAGGGTACGTTTCTGAAGAGACTGAATAATATATAAACTTATTTGGCAATTATTAAGCTGATAATATTTTTGTGGTCATTTAATCTTTTCTCCACAAGGTTACTGCGGATGATGGTACCACAATTTATATTAAACCGATCGTTATAGTCATTTTAGCATTGTGTTGTTTGATATTATAATTCGTTACAACAAAGATTATTTTCCAGTGACGCATGTGCAGTGATAAAGCCTAATGTTGGTTTATATACACTTATGAACATTTTGCAATTTTTGATTGTACGCATTCTTAGTATCAGTCTCATATCCAACCGGTTTAAGAGTACCAATATTCCGGGCCAAGACCGAGTCCGACAAAAACACAACCAAATTTTTCGTGTGGATATTCCTGAACTGCCGCGATCGAATATAAGGCAAGCTGTGGCATGAAGTTTGTGGAACACCTCCGTGGAGATTTTAGTCGCAAACGCCAGTTGCAATTACATTTTTGTTAATGCGTTCGTGATTCTATCAAATGTGATTGTTTGTATTTGTTTTCTTTCTTTCATCTTTTTATATTGCATTATTTAGAATGACTGATAGCTAAATCTATAAAAGGAATTTTCATAAATTCAAGAACCATACTTATTCATACATCGACGCATGCGTCAAACGCTATAATTATGATTCTCAACATTTCATGCGAAGTTAAAATATGTGATTCAAAGACACCGGTGTTATATTAAATTCCTTGTAACACATGCTTACCATCGCATCATGTTGATATTGGCTAATTGTATAGATTGATATATTTGCTAAAGGATAAAAGGCTAATATTTAATAACAATTATAAATCACAGAATGATGAGCTGATTAATATCTGCTTTAAACTGATGTCCAGAAATCCTGCATAAGTTGCATATCTGCCTGTTGCATGTGTTCCACTGTTATATTATTATGTTTAATCTCGATGGAAGGCCTTTGACACGAAATACCAAATACTTTTCGTTTACTAGATTATGTACTAGAACACATCGTATAAAGTCTATGGTAATGAAGTTTTTCACATAATAATAGGCATAAATGAAGTCTTCGGAATTCAAATGGAACTAGGAATTCCAAACATGATTGATCAATAGAATGTTTGTAGGCGTATGATTTGAGAGATAATATATATATATATATATATATATATTTATAAAAAAATATATATATATATATATATATAAATAAATATATATATATATAAATATATATAAATATATATATATATATATATATATATATATATATATATATATATAACTATATATATATATATATATATATATATATATATATATATAGATATATATATATATATATACATATATATATATATATATATATATATATATATATATATATATATATATATATATTGTCATTTACACCTATTGACATCCAATCATATATTGGTTGTTTCATCTGACTTCCTAGTAAGTAGAAAATACTATTGGTCGGAACATATATGTTAAGGAAACCAGTGAGAAAAAACATCACGTTGTTCAAGGTGATTTTGTCGATTAAATGTTAAATGAATTTCATTTCCACTATTAAAGCGCCGAGACTACGTTCTTACACACACAAGCACACACACACACGCACACACATAGCTGAATGCATTTTCCTGTTAAGCTAAATTAAGTACCGAAATATCACTTCTTCTCTTCTGGAAATGGAGGAACCATAATAAATAAATATATTAAGAGCAATAAAATCCCGGACTGAGTTAAATGGTTGGACCAATCAGTTTCTAGAAAGAGAGAAAATGAACGAAACATAGCATGAAAAATTTAAAACATAGACGGCCTTAAAGAAATGTTTTGATTGCAAACTTTTATTAGTTCAAAAGTTTTTTCCATAAACGTGGTCAAATATTTGCCACCCATAAAAACACAATTTAGACAATTTTCTTGAAAGGCAATAATGACATTAGCAAAGCAATGAAAAAGACAATATTTACAAATATGAAATTGAATTGAACTACTAATATTGTGATAAGGTTAGACAAAATTTAAAATAAGACAAGTTCTCCCATGAAGTCGTGAACAACATAAAGGATAATGAATAACACTTAATTAATAATGTAATAACGACATCGTTTGAACATTCATTCCAGAAAAGGACAAACTACCCCATTGACAGCACATTTGTTTCTGTGCAGCATCGTTATAGTGTACCGGTTGAATATACCTATACAAACAGTCAACGTCACCTAACGATATACACAGGAACAATCAGTTGTTAAATATTACAAAAAGATCAAGTAAAAACAGATGAAGCAAATGTAAATACAAACAGAAAATGCTGGATATGAAAAGAAAATGTACCAACGAGATTAAAATCGTATCACATTGGAAGAAAATAAAATATTATAGAGAAATCAACAAAACCTATGTACATGTGTAGCGAAGTAGTGTAATTTATGCAAATTTATTATCAGCTAAGTGTGATAATAGAAGAAAATATAAAGGCTTTCTGGTCCTTATCGAAGAGTATATACTTAGAAATCTTGAGTTACATAAGAATTAAAATATTTGCTAGCATAATTTTATGTGCAGTTTCCTTCGAAAATGTGCAAGTGGCAAAATTTATTGTGATCGCTTCATAACGATTCATGCCACGTATGAAAACAAAAGATCCAAGGGTTCACGGTATTGCACAATTGATAATTTACAACTATAAGCCTATGACACCAAATTCACACACGTAATGAACCTGGTGAAGAGCGATACCTTCTCAGCACTTGTACCATGAAAGTCTTAAATAATATGACTATTTCCTGTTTAATGCTATACATAGCTGGACTGGGTGTCTATTCTATGATTTTCCCCTTTTTTAACGAATATGAACTGTGGTTAAGCATTAGTATAGTATGACATAAATGTTTTAAATAACCACGATTAGCACGCTGAACCCAAAGTACATCTTACTGAATTTTAATGTTGAATATGTGTTCAGTATTCGCTATGATATATAAATAAACGTGACCTAATACAGTTATGCATTTACGATGACGAACCTGGTCAAGTGACCTCATTGTTTATGTCGTTTGTCTACATCAGATATTGGATGCCGTCGGAGTCCAACGATTTGGTACAACTGCATAGTAGCTTGATGACGGTAATTATTATTAGCTCGTTCATTATAGATATACATAATTATTTTATTGGTAAAACGCATAGAGCTGGTAACATATTCTTGAACAATTCATTATGTCAGTTTTATTTAACAAGCATATATGATAATAATGTGTAATGTTATATTTTTTTCAATGAGGAATTCCATAAAACATTACGCTTACTCCAACCTATCCCTTCATGTTGCTCAATTTTGAAAGAACTGAATCACCTAAGTTAACTGATTTTATATATTTCCTCTGTAATTATTTTATGTTATGTATTATTGCTTTAGAATCATGTTCCCACCTTCTAGTCTTTCGGTATCCGTTCCATTACACCCTGTTCTAGGTCAGAGCAGCTTGAAAACGAATTAAATATTTTCATTTGTTAGCTTAAAAAATTCTCTAAGCAATCTGTATGTTTTAATTGTTATCGCTTCATATACGTTTTTAAAGGACTACGAGTATTTCATCTCCATTTTCATCGTTTAGTCCAAACATATTTTGAAAACAATTTATCTCAATGTCATATACTTGTTTTCATTATTGACACTGTCATATCTTTACCAATCAATGGATCATTCACATGATAAGCATACATTTTCTTTCACGTGGAGCCTTTTCGGATTGCTTTTGTAGTCTTCCAGTACAGTGATCAGCCATCTATTATTTTAATTTTTCGTAATGTATTTATCTTTACCTAGTTGAATAATTTCCCATATTTCATTCATATTGTTTTAAGCAACTGAGTTTTCAGGATCGCTGCAAACATGTATATTCTTTGTACTCTGTTGTCTATTTTGAACGGGATAGAAGCATCTGGAGAATAATCATTATTTGGCAAATTTCAAATTTCATCTAGGTGCTCGCAACAAGCCAACAGGAGGGACGCCCGAAACGATTATAATAGTCAATAATTTACATTGTAGTTTCAGTTATTTAAAACTAATGAATAAATTCAAAGTTATTTCACATATTGCCAATATATGGCTGATTCTGGAACTAATTTATATACTAAAACACCATTTGCCTGATTAGATCCATCTTCGATGTATATATATATATATATATATATATATATATATATATATATATATATATATATATATATATATATATATATATATATATATACTATCTGTTTTGTTGAATCGTATTAGGTTGACCCAGTAACTTTACAAAATAGTAAATATGTACCTAAATCTTGACTATTTGTAACTTTAAGTTGTAATCAAATGTAAATTTAATTTATTCCTTCTTCACACCACTTGAGGTTGTATATACCTTATATGAACATCGCCATCTTACTAAGCTTTAATTCAGATAAGTGACAAATGAATTTTCTTGAAAGGAGTATTGTAATATAGCTGTATTTGCCTCAGTTATTATATCTACATTTGTTGATCAATAGTAGGCATTGCTTTATACCAATGTTGGTTTCATGTTACGCTAATTATTTATGTCTACATTATATCTAAACGCCATTGAATTCAAGATCACCTATTCATTTTCTATGTTTTCTAAATGAAAATAATAAATTAGTTTCTGACCATCGCTGATAACTTTAGTTTTTATTATATCTTTAATGATTATAAATCAGAAGAGCGCATTCGTGGCCTGATTTGTTATCGCAAGGCGTCCGTTTTATTGCTTCATAAAAGATGGTACTGGTTGTATATTCATCATGACCAACATAGCAAATATTTTGAAACACTTGTCATCACTGGTCCTCCTGGGTGGATACACATTTTCAATAAAATGCTCAGACGGTGTCTAGTTCATCCCGAAAGGAAATAGCGTTGATATCGTCTTGGATTTGATCGCCTCTCCAAGAATATTGGACACTTTTATTGCAACATTTTCCTGATTCTAAAGTTATTTAAACATGGTATTAACATTACAACACTTTGAATGATATCCAGCTGGTTCTAAATGACAACAGCCCAGATGTGCAAATGTTATGTCCAATATGGTCGCTATCGCACATATCTTGAAAACAATTGCTGTCACCAATATTCTAGAAGGATGATCATATAGATATGATGTTTTCACAGATAAAAATCTGATGATAGCTAGTTGGGCCTGGATCAAATTGGTGCATATCTTACTTCCTCTATGGCTGCCGAAGTCAATCTCAAAACATTGTTATCGCCACTCCTCAAATTGTCTCAAATTGTTCTTACGTTGCCATGGACTTGGGTGGTAATTATGAAAACGAAACGAAAATAATCAAATTTGTTCGTCCCATCTAATATGGTTGTCATATTGATCATCTTAAAAATGTTCTCATCGACACTACTGAAGTCATTTTAGCATGGGGGAATTCACCAAGTGACTTATAAATATGTCTAGTTTGTCCTAAATAAGTTGTGCACATTTAACATCTGTAAGGACCACAAAAGCAGTCAGTTTGAAAATGTTAAAGCATAGATGGTTTCACCACTCAGACGTTACATAAACTACTTTGTCATGGATTTCCTGAAAAAAATGCATACAGATGAGGGATGTAATCCTTCGAGTGAAGCTTTATGATTTAAATGTTGTCGTATGCACCATCATGATATTTCTGGTGCTGTTTAGTAACATCTGAATGAATATATGAACTAACTAGAAAATAAAATTTAGGTTATATTCAGAAGACGTACTGTATTTAGCCGTGTAATCCAAGTACCTAAGTACGATAACCCTAGATCATGATATCGTCTCGCAATGATTTATTAACAAAGGCACTCACACATAAATGTGTCACTTTACCATTGCAAAAACCATTTTATCAATATCAAAAACAATATGAAAAATTTACAACATTTATTTCTTCAAATGACTTAATTCGTTAGCTTTTGTTACTGTCAAGGTATCTGACATACAGTATTACTAGCTTTGATATGCTAGCAACAATATTTCAATTAGCAAGAATGCAAAGGAATTTACTGAAATTCAGCTCTTCCTTAACTTCTCTCGGAGTTCTATCTATTGACAAAATAAAGTCCTTGCCCTGAGACCGTTCTTATACTTAGATTTATGTTAAGACCAGTCTTTTTCTGGGTGTTTTCTCTTTGAATCATAGCTCATATTTCTGTTTCTAATTTATTCTCATTTAGTATTAAACTGCACTTTTATGGTAGAGCGTTATCAACTGCAACTTCAGAGATTTTATGCACATGCTGGTTAAAGTGTAATACGCAAATTTGATGGGGTACATTACTTGACTAAATAATAAATATGTCCGATTCATTGAAAAATTCACTAGCAGCAGGGAGGGCGAACCCTACAAATTTTTGCGACGAAATTGATTAAAGCCTCAGAATGCCCAATAGAGCCTTCCTACGAAATCTCATATTTTAACCAAAAAATAAATAAAGACTCCATTTTACAAATGGAGCCTTAGCGATTTTGTCGTAAATATATTGTCATAACCACCCTAAAATTGCTACCAATAATTGCTATCATCTACGTCGTAAATATGTTGTCATAACCCTCCCCCCGCTGAAAGGATTTCAGGGTTAATACAAATGATTTAACCGATATTTGTCAGCTTTTCACAAACAGACTAATCGATAATACTTCACCACGTAGATCAATTAAATTATTTGACTGATCGGTGAGTGTAAAATTAATTCTAGTTAGTGAATTATTTTGACATTGCATATATACTGGATTAGTCGGGTTCTCAACAATTAAAAATCATGGAGGAGCTGTTGGTGCAAATGAATAAAGAATGTAACCTTGTCGGGCTTGATTTGATTGCTCGAGATTAATTTGATAGCTTCCTTCGATTACATCACACGTTAAATTAAGCGCGATCACCGATGAAATGTCCACATTGTCCGGTGCGATATGTCTACCGTCGCCGTCGGGAGAATTATTATGAGTGAGGATAATAGGTTTCGGCTGGCTATCTTTCCATGATTGATAAATTTTATTAAATCCTTCGTCGATGGCAGTTCTGAGTTTTTTTCTTTAACTCAGGTACGTTATATCCCGGTAGTTTATAATTTGGATTTTCCTTTATTTTTTTCTTATATTCTTTGGCGGAACTAGTTCTTGAAATGGGTGAATTTTCATTGGTAAAAATACTAATAATCCTCGAATTAAATATTTCCATATCATCGATGATTTTATTACCTGCAGCGACTACACTAGAAAATTCAGCTTGTGTGAAAAGGCCAGATCTTAACGAGGGTAATAGCTACGAAAAATCATGATTCATTCTATCAAGGATGTGATTTTTAATATCATCGAGTGTTGGGCTTGTTTCATGCGTTTCCAAAATTTCACCTTCCTGTGGGATATAATCATTAAAAAGTGGAATTATCCACGCATCCTCATCATATTGATCCTTATATCGATATCTCTTTGTGAAGTTTATATCCTAGAATTTTTTATAAGTTTTTGATGGATTTTCAGGTCCTATTTCATCAGTGACGTAATCAGACTTTACCGGCTCGGGCGTGGAAATGCTAGCATTTCTAGGTGGATCTTCGGGCCATCCTAATACTGTTCTTATTGAACTGTTATAAATATCTACAACATACCCAGGAGAGTTTATTTCAATTGTAGATGATAGTGTTGGTTCATGAACTGTTATCGCAATTTTTGATTCCCTTCTAGTAATGGATTTTATTCTACGTTGTAATTCATTATTAATTTGCTCAATTTGATAGGACCCAGTTGGTATTGAAACAACGTTCCAATCTGGAGTGTCATCTTTTTTATTTCTATACGCAAACACCAGAGAATTATTAGATCTCTGACCACCAAATGGAACCGATCTGATATTAGGCCAACTATGATACACTCGTAATTTTGCCAACGCGATTTCCTTTACTGAAACAGGGGAAGGAAAATTCACACTGAATTTAGGGTTTGTTGACGATATTGATATCATGCTTGTTTTCCGCGGAGTGGTATTTTCTGCTATCCTCTGAAGTAGTTGAATCTCTTGCGACATTATTATTATTATTATTATTTACAATGTCTAATTTCGTAAAAGATTAAAAAAACACTAGCGTTTTTAATCGCAGTATCATAATTACGTATCATCGCGGAGAATTCGTCTTCGGTAATTATCCTATCATCAATCGATGATGACATCAACGAAGATAATTGTGAGTAATCGTTAGATACTGTTTGATGTTTTACTATATAGTCGTTAAGTTTTTCTTGAGAACACGATGATATTTTTTTAGTAATAGCATTTGCAATTCCAGCAAATGTTGTCACCGCGGAAATAGCAATTGGGACAGCAATCGGAGCTACCATTGTTACTGAAGATAGTATAATACCAGCACCGGCCATTATACCAGATACCGAGTATACTGTAACATCAATCGCGGTAATTCTCCTGCGATACTTTTTAATTTTTATTTCATACTCATCAATGAGTGTTTTGAGTTTCGTTAAAAACTCTTTGACGGTATCATAGCGATATTGCGATGACGGAATCATATTATTTTAAAACCTCAAGTGGTTTCTAATTGTTAAAAATTCTAATTCAGATCAGCTACAAACTCCATGTGCCATACAAATGATGTCTTATTTAAATTAGGATCAGTGCTTGTTATTGTAAACCGTTTGTATTCACCCACGTCAATAGTCGTTGAAATCACGTTGTTGTATCCATATGAAGTCGATGATGATATATTAAACTGATTCAGTGACACTATTGTTAATCGATAAATACCCGGGTTTGACACAGTGAGAGTTATTGTATTCTTATTAGGTTCCCAATCTAATGATCCAGAGAAAACTGTGTATACCATATTTATGATATTCCTCTCATGAGGAATCTTTATTTTTTCAAGTAGCGGAAGATTGTTTTTGAACGTTGTAATATCCGTGTTGATTGCTTCCAATTGCCGATTAATTGCTGGTATTTCTTCCATGAAATTTTTAATATCCGGAAGTTTGATATCTAGTTTATCAAGTGGACCTCCCAAAAATTTATCAACGATGTTTTTACGAAATGTTGAAAACTGTTTTACGTGTTCTTCATATCTTAATTGAAATGTTGCAATTTCCAACATAGATGCTTTTATCTCTGCAATATTCGGTGTGGTTACTGGTGGATTTCCAAGGAATTCTATCAGCTGTTTGTCGATTTTGTCTACGATTGACTTTTGTAATTCATACAATTTATTGAATTCAGCTTTATGACTGTTATATTCATCATTGAGTGATTTTAACGTGTTTGCTGTGCTATCTACTGTTGTTAGTTTATCCGTGATCGTCGAAACAAATATCCCCGGTTTGAATTTTCCATCGTTTGAATATAACGCTATTGTATTTTCAACGACGTCACGTCTTCGTATTAAGATATCATCCAATGAGACATTACTAGATTTCAATTTGCCCTGGCGATCTTGAAATACAACTATTTCCACAGGATCTGCACTTGACAGGTTTAATGTCTCAGCGATTTCATCTTCGATTATTTTTTTTACATCTTCGACAGCGAATTTACTATCGGTTTCTGTTTTTTTTTGACTCTGATAAAGGTCGTCCCCAAATATCAATCATTATACGAAAACGCTAACGTTTTTCTAAATCATTTCTAATTGGTGAAAACGCTATCGTTTTTGCCATTGCCCGATAGTATATTCATTAACAACAACTTGTGGTGGTTTTCTTGGAAATCTAGATATCTCTGCAAGGACGTTTAATACTTTACGACCGCATATCGGTGGATCATTTAACTGTTGTGTTGGTAGCGTGGAATAAAAAATTGGAGCCAACGATGATTTTGTTATTGTAGATACATATCGCATAAATTCGTTTGGTGGAGCTAATCCATATGAATCAAAATAGACAATTCCGCGTGGATCAATTGCATATGCGACCCAAGGAGTTCCTTCTCCTCTGCTGTTATCAAGATTGATAATACCCGTATCATTTTTCATTGGTTTTGACGGTAATTGATCTCTCATGAAAACTCCTCTAAAGTTTTTTATTGATAACGATTTTACAGCATCAATTAAATCAAAATTGGACATTGGTGAAAATCCAAGGGATTTTTCCACTAATAAGCCGTTCCTGGTATTCTTAGGCCCGTGCCCTTGTACCAATTGTATGGAGTTCCTGGTAGTCTTAGACCTTTTCCTTTTTTATAGCCTTTCCCAGTAGCTTTTTTCAGGGCCATTCCTGCAGCAGTACCAACGGCTCATAACGCTGCCGCCTTCGCAACCGCTGGGGCAGCCGCTGAAATCAATGCTGGAATAGCAGCTAACAGCGGGAATATACCACCTGATTTTATCATACTGGCGATTGCTGCTTTCGAAAAATCAATTTGAACTTCTCGTTTGTTCTTTAGCGCATCATTGAAATGTTTTATTTGACGATCTGTCAATGATAATTTATGCGCACCACCGGACATTTGAGTGGGTTTCAGGGTTATTGTGGTTCCACATTCTTTAGCCGACTTTGATTTCAATTTCTTGACCTGACCATCAGTCAACTGGACATTAACAATACTATATGTCATTCTATTCTAAAATGTAATTTACATTTTTAATTGATCTTATTGTGAAAATCCTAACTACATGTTTTCTACTGGTGCATCAATAAGTCTCATTCATCCGCCAATTCCTTCTAACAACATTGATTTATCACTGAGAATGACAGCAACTGCTCTATAGTCAGCTATACCAGCAGGGCGTTGTACCCGAGCTTGGAAGTATATATCAACATCAGATTGTCTCATCATGTCAAGATGTTCCAATGAAAAGTAATAAATCGGATAGTGTTTTTCAAAATCAATTTGCGATATTTGCAAACCAGTATCAACATTTTGATCACGACCCATAAACGACAATATTCTATCATATACACGTGCTTCGTTGTTGTTTTCATAATTAAGCTGTACAATCTCTGCTGGCACTTGTCCGTTTATTCTCAACGAAACTTCACTTACTCCTAATTTATCAAATATAATATGACTAGATAATTGACGACCCACTCGATTTGCATTCTGTAACGCTATAAAGATATGAAGTGGAGCTGAAACACCTTGTTTTGATGCTAAGTGCCATGTAAATGTGCCATTTACATTATCCTGCTTCATATCAGTCGTTGTTGTTAGCCAACTTAGCAATGATTTTCCACCTGTGTCCATAAACGATAGTAATTGTTGCTCTATTGCGACTGATGGAGTTAAGACGGACATCCATAGAACCAATTTATTTAAAATGACTTTACCATTATCAAGACCATTAACACGCCAGATTGCATCATTGTCATTCTCCTTTCGCGCTAACACGACTGTATGCTTTGCTCCATAGATGACTTTTCTGACATTTCTACAGAATCCGAATATGTGATGTAACGGAATTGCACATGAAAACCGTCGATGCTGACATTTCAATGCTCCATTTCGTGTTGCAAATCCTAGATTGAAATTACCATTGACCCTTTTTAAAATGTCGAATTCAGCGGCTGGTCTATCTTCACGGTCTAGATTATCTGCGAGTTCTTGATCAGCTACTGCAGTAGCTACCGCAGTTCGTACTTTAATAAACTGAATATGGTCAGCATGATCAGAAGTATCCTTAGCAAACATCATAGACGGACCAGCCGACCTTGTATAATCATCAGAATATCTCGCAAGTCCGATTATTGTTGTTGCAATATCAACATCTTGTTCTATTGATTCAATTTCTTTTCCATCAATAATATATCTTGCACTGTTAAATAGCGCCATAATGCCATTATTTACAAAACCAACTCGGATATTTGGGTCATTCCTATATGGTGTATCAGCTGCAACATCTGTTACAAGCTCTCCTTTTACTTCAATAAACGTCTCACACGGCAAAAAGTATCTACCTGTATCTTGAACTTGAAGTTCAACTCTCCCCCGTTGATTAGGCTCTCTTGCAGGATAGGCATAATACTGATAGTTAATTTTAGAATCATCTTTATTTACCGGTGCTGCCATATCAAACGCTGGATCAGCAATTTTTTAAAATGCCATTTATACTAAAACACTATCGTTTTTCTAAATGTTGTGATGCTATCATTTTCTTTTTCGTCGAAATTTTTACGATTTCCTCCAAGACCGCTTCCCGCTATCATACTTGCAATATTACTACTATCTGGTGAAGTCATTGCTAATGATGCGAGTTTTTGTTCCACTGCGTTATTTATCACTTTACTGACATTTGCAGGCATCATTGTTGTTGAAGGTAGCGGTGTTGAAACCATTTGTGGTGGTTTTCGTCCGAATCTAGATTTCACCAATGAAGTTATTCTATTCTTTGCGGTAGAAAAGGCCGTTCCTGCAAGATCTCCAACAGCGTTAATTCCCTTATTACGAATAACATCAATGGCTTTCATCGCTAATTGTTTAGCAACTGGTGCTACTTTTGGGGCTATTCTTGTGAATAAACCCGCTATGGTATTTCCAAGGCCGTCTCCATAGTATGCCCTATAAACGGGCAATCTTGAATTTATCATACACACGTTTGTTGGTTTATCGTGATTATAGTGTACTATCATCTTATTTGAAATGACTTTGTAATTTCTAAATGCAAGCATTTAGAAATTTCAATCGCTATAATAACCACTAAATTCCCCTGGAATTCCGTCCATTAACTCATCCAAGAGTTCTCGATACGTATGAACATCAATTATCCCACCTTGGAATAATCGTCTGCAAATATCAAATGCTTCATTAGTTATTTCGACTGAGTTATTCCCAGCTCGCTTACCTCCCATAAGAACCTCAAGTCGTGATATATCATTAATGATATTACTAGGACACATATGAGAATCATGATGAGAACTTCCATAACCCTCTCCTAAAACACTTGCTGGTTCGGAAACGTTTTGAATTTCTGGAGATTGTCGTCCTCGACCTCGACCTCGTCCTCGTCCTCGACCTCGACCTTGTTGTTGTTCTTTTCGTTGTTCTTTTAGTTGTTGTTGTTGTATACCATACATATTAACTCCCATTTTAAAAGCTCTGTAATCCAATGTATCCCTTTTTAAATTGCCGGAGTCTTCTTTATTAATTTTAAATATCCAATCCACCCAGTCCTCTCGTTTTATTGTGTTATTTTTTATACTCGTCTTTTAAAAATTCCTCCCTTTTTTATAATAACTTTTGATAGCGAAGTCACCAAATGACACATAGTCTTCAAGTTTCAGCAATGGAATTCGTCTGATTTCTGCTATAGCTTCATCGGTGAATTTCTCGTTAAAAGGAACACCTTTTTTAGTGAAAACTTTTTCAATAGAATCACTAGTGATTCCACTAGCACCTTCAACGGGGTTATCATCAGTATCAATATCACCCATTTGTTGTATTTCTCGCTGAGTTTGTAACTCACCTGAAAGCTGTTTTATTCCCTCCTGAGTTTTTTTTAGTCTCTGTAGCAATCTTTCCCAGCACATCAATAATAGGTACTGCTCCCTCTTTAGGGATGTCGCCGTATATAGCACGTTCTGTTGCAAGTTTCAGATCTTTAGTGGCTTTAGTTACAGGGGTAAAAAGCTGTTCACTCCCAATAGAAAAGTCAGTCTGCGCTTGCTGTCTAAGTTGTAGTTTATCTCGCACGTCATATCGAATCGGTATAAACTTTTTCAGTAATGCTAACCTCTCGCGGGTTATTCTGGTAGTTAATGCTTCTGATGTCATTATTGGAAATGCTAAAGTTTTTTCAATTGTGGATTTTCAGTGGGTTTCAATGCTTGCATTTCCAGACTCATCAATCAAACGTCTTATAGATTTCACTTTTAAAGCAATCTCTGACCGAACTTGGTACTGTTCCCCTAGTTTCTTTCTAATTGCTTCAACTATACTAAATAGCCGAATGAATAAATTAATATCATTGTTATACAAAGAACCATTAACCGCTTTTTGGATTCTTTGTATCAGTGAATACATTTTAGGTAGGACATATCTTCCATGTTTCAATTGTATATCAATTTGTTCAAATTCATTCAAAAGTCTGTCTTCATTCAAAAATTCAGAAAGTACGATTCCTTGATTTCTTAAATTTGATATTTCTGTGATGATAGATGTAATATCTTGAAATACCATTTATTGAATATTATTAATAATATATTTTCTTTATCTTTAAAATATTATTAATACCCAATCCAACATACAAAAAGGGACATATACAATGCTTGGTCATCTCTTTCGAGTTAATAGGCAGATAGTTAAGCATACATTAAAGACTTATACAATACCCTATCCCCCCAATCGAGTTCAAGGGCGGGCTATATGGGTATTAGACTCAGAAACCATAAGCGGTTTCACACAACATGTAACATATATAACATAAAGCCCTCATTTGGATATCTTTCTCGCCAAACGACGTCAAAGAGGCCCAGAGGGGGGACAGTACATTTTTGGAACTCATTGAGTGCCTTCGCATTAAATAAGCCCAAGGGCCACAAACATAGATCTCCGGCGGAAGCTCTAACGTAATAAAGATTATATAAAAGCTTCCAGAAGATATGTTGTGGGGGGACAGTACATTACATATAGGATGATTATATATACAATGAGATGATAGGATGATTATATATACAATGCGATTATATAGGATGATTATATATACAATGCGATTATATAGGATGATATATATACAATGAGATGATAGGATGGTATACAATGCGATTATATAGGATGATATTATATATACTAGGGACAGCACATTACATATAGGATGGTTATATATACAATGAGATGATAGGATGGTATGATAGGGACAGTACAGGACGATACAAACATGAAACGACGGGGCGGACTTACTACACCCAATCTACGAATCAAAAGCAACCCAAGAAATTAACCATGGTTGCAGTTGAAAAAATTCAACCACACCATGACAATGGCGTGGGTAGTTTTGATTGGCATATTGGGCTTCGCTTAAAGCCCCAAACTTTTACAGCTCATATTATATATAAGGTGATAAGACCAGTATCCATAAGCGAGTGTGTATTTATTTTCCTAGCATTTCATAGTGAAAATTGTGTAGTAATTTCAATGGAAACTAAATATTTAAAAAAAACATTAAAACAAGAAATACAACTGTTAAATAATAGCAATTGGTTTTATTAATTTCTATAATATTACGTTTATTTAATCGTAATAATAATGGATTTACATGACGAGATAACTCTGTGGGGACCGGTCAATTCAGGACCTGCTATTTCTTGAATAGTTCGAGAATGATATTTTTCTGTGTCATTGATAATTTTATTACATGTAGCTACCACACTCAAAAAACTAAATTACATGTAATGTGCTTTACTATTTTGACCTCACATACAATCTATTTCAATTTGTAATTACAAAGTAATTTCATTTTCATACAAAATCTAAACAGCAGTTAACGTACGTAATTGGGATTTTTAAAAAATCTATTAATAGAACCTTGACCTAGTGTCTTGTAGTACACGCGCGTTTCGGTACAATAACCATATTTACTATTTGTTTATATGGCTGTTCCAGCTGTTCCAGCTACTGTCATTTACCCTTTTAATACATGTATGCGTGGATATTGCGAATAAGTATTGGAAAAAAATATATGTACATAAGGATATTAACGCGAAACGTTTTTAGCGTTTTTCCCTATGGTAATTGGTCTGAATTGTAAAATCATACAAAAATGACTAAAATAGCATAACTCACTATTGAGAGTTATCTTGTAAATAGGAAAACTTTATTATATGTCCATTTTTCTTTGAGATAGCTGTTTGACAAATCCCTTCAGCAACGTATCGTACTGAAGGCATACATATTCCAAAATATTTCCCTGCAGCATTCATTGATTGAAAAAGTCTTTTTTCATTCATCGCTGTATCAAATGACTGTACTGGTCTCTTTCCAACTGACTTACAAGTCCCTGTCTTTCCCTTTCTTGTATTATCACTTTGCGAAATGCATTGCAAATTTGCAAGAGAATTATTTTGAATATTAGGGTCAATGTGATCAATAACACAGCCATCTTTAATCGGTCCCATATAACACTCAAAGACTGCCCTATGACAGAGATATAACTTTCTTCCAGCAGTAAAACACGAATATCCCTGATTATTAACATATCCAACAGGTTTCTTTAATCTACAGTGTCTAACAACACCATTACGAGATATTTCATAATTAACAAGTTTGGGGTGAGGTCTGAATTCTTGCTCCATTTATATACAATAATACTATTTGTCTAATTCATCATTTGCTTTATTTATAAACTTATAATGTAGTCTTGAGGGGTTTTTATGATTTTTTCTTTGACAGAGTCATGGTTAGGGTCAACGATAGCGTTTTTTATTCGTTTATCATAACAACGTTTCAATTCTCTAAACCGCTTACCTCCACATAATTGTGATTTTCCTCTCACACCCACCCCACAATTTATGCATGGGGACGGGCCTGTCGAATTATTTCTTACGCTCTGTAAGTGATGTCCACAGAATTAACCTCTACACGATTTATGACATGGGGTTACTGATCCAATCATAAGCCATTTGCAGTGATTCATTATTTATAAACAAAATTTTCTATTTAAATGTTTGTCTTATTTATATGAATGAAGAATTCAAGAGATTATCGACAATCAAGCCTTATAAAAATATTAAATTCAATGTTGATATAACCCTCGAAGACGTAACAAAAGAGAGAATAAATAATAGAAGTCTGATTAGAAAAATACGAGATTGTGTTAATGAGTTTAAACAGGACGGCGCATCACACACCTGGTCAACATTTAAAATTGATGGTGTTGTTGATGCTAGAATGAATGATGAAACAGCAGCTATGATACTATCACAACTTGGCAATAAAAGGTATTTTCTCAGAGTGAAATTCATTATCAATTTAGAATCGGGCGATTGGATTATACGGGACAAGTTTGATCCAATTCTAAAAGATAGGACAACAGTCATTGTTAGCCGTGATTCCAGACCAAGGCTGTTAACTAGAATTGATAAACCATACTATGAAAAAGCGTATCCTGAAGCAGCAATTGTTTATGGGATATATCCGTTAAGTAAGAAACCTGACATCGGAAAACTAGCACCAATGAAACAGTCAACGTCAGTAGTAAAACCACTCAATTGTGTAGCAGAACGTGTAATAGAACACTTTACAAATGCACTCCGTGGGAATAAATTAACCGATCTAAGACGTAAAAAAATAGATCAATGGGAGCTAACAGTGAAAGAGAACGGAGCAACTATTTCCGATATAGCTAGATTGGAAAAGTCGCTGAGATTTCCGATAACCGTTTCAACGATAACCGGTGAAGTATTATACGAATCGAAATACAATAAAAACGGAGCTCCAATCAAAATTATTGATCATAACAAACACGCATGGACATCCGCGGTTACAATATTCCCGCGAGACAAAACAGTGAAGTATATCCCAGAAGAATTCTCCAAGGATGGTATTCTTACTGAAGAAAGATTATTCGATGCTATTGCTAGTTTGTGTAAAAACGACCCTGTATCAGTATGGCTACTTCATAGTTTTGAAGATGAAGAATGTCGATTCAATCAATTTGTGAGACCTAACGGTGAATTATATCGTACTGAAAGTCTACATAATAGGATGAAAAAACTAGCAATGAGTCTCAGTGAAAACGCTAGCGTTTTTAATGGAAAATCCGACGATTACGAACAGTTACTTACAAATTGTTTTACAATTCCATCGGTTGCAGCTCATTTTGCAAGAAAGAAAAATAATTGGAAACCAACACGAAAAGAGTTTCTACAGGATGTTCAATCCAGCTGTCTGGAATATTATCATGGCGGTCTATGGAACGTTAAGTACAATCGTGAAAGTATGATATCAGTTGATATCGTTGCCTGTTATCCAGGAAGTTTTCTAGGATATGGATTCGCTGGTGAGTATTTTAAACGATTTGGACATCCCACACATGAAATGACTCGCTTTGCTATTAATGGACCACTGCCTGATTTTGATTTGACCGGTTTTGCTCGCGTAGTATCATTTGAATTCGCTGAAGGACTTCATCCGTGTTGTTATGTTTGGATTGGTAGACACATGGCTGAAAGGATGTGGTTACCAATAGTGTTATTGCGATATATGATTGATTGTAAAATGTTAGTTTCGTTGATTGTCAGCGAAGCGATTATCTCATATCGAAAACAAACCAATGTCTGGTTACCAGAACCAGAATGTCTTGATAGTATAATCGATAAGTCTAGAAAACATATTGATGCTGACGAGGAGTACATCATTGAATGGTCAAAAAAGATATTTAATCAACGAAATAGTGAAGCAAAGGATCTCGGCAGAAGAATAATCGGTAAATTTACACAAGGTGGAAAACATTTCAACTATAAAAGACAATCCTCACGATTGATTATAGATGATGCCGAATACGACTTCGTTATTAAAGATGCAGTAGAGAAAAATAGGTACACAAATTGTAAAACAGCCTTCTTGTCCAATAGAACAAAGTTAGGTAGAATTGTTACTTACAGTGATGGAGAAAGCTCTGCATATCTACATTTGAGAGCTTCTATGCTGGGTTATGCATCTATCAATTTATTTGCAATGATAAATAGATTTCCTAGTATAGCAGTTAGAGTTGCAATTGATTCAATGTATGTCGATAAAAAATATATCAAAGAGGTAACTAAATTAACTAATAGCGAAGAGACTTGGGGAACATGGCGAATTAAACGTGAAATACAATGCGATTATTCTAAATCAGCAGACGTTGAGATTAAAAGCAGTTACCTGAAAAACGATAATTCTATCAGTGAAAAATCCGAAGGATTTTCTATGTCTAAAGCACCACCGATATCAGATCCAATTTGTAGATATAAAACAGCTTATTTAAACGGTTGTGGTGAGTCTGGAAAGACAACACGTGTGATAGAATTATATCGAGAGAAAACGTCCATGATTGTACTCACACCAACCCATAGACTAGCGAGAGAGATAAAACAACGAAATGTTGAAGCTTGCACGTATCATAGTTTTTTTCGATACAAGGGCGATGCTTGGACTCCTGAGCGAATGGGTGAGAAATTTATTCCTGCGGTTATTATTTGGGATGAAGCATGTACTGTTTCAGAAGATGTATTAAAAATGTTTCTTGATTGGTTATTGCAAAATAATACAAAAGTTATATTGTGCGGCGATCATGGTCAACCACCACCATTTGTTGGTAGAAGTCCACATAATTGGTTAAAAGGATTTGTTGATTATTACGAAGAAATTGATACTGACTATAGAGCACTCGATGAGCAGTTACGTGAGTTTAAAAAACTAATTAGATTACAACCCGATAGAATTCAATGTGAAGTAGCGCGTGAAATAATTTATAAAACACCTATGAATGATTTTTGGGAAACATGGAGACCAAATGATTTTGTAGTAGCAAGTAGAAAGATAGTCAGAGACGCACTTCAGAAAAAGTTGTTTGAGCTACACAAGAAAAAATTCCCAACGTTTCCAGTACCGTTGTGTTATAGACCATCGGATACACGAAAGCAGAATATTGAAGTTGAAATTCCAGGCCGGACGGAGAAACAGATTCTAGTGTTAAATGATATTGTGCTAGTTGATATCAATGCTGTAGAAGATGCATTATGCGCTGATAAATCACCATGGACGCTTGCTTATGTAACAACAATACACTCGTCACAAGGATTGACCATCACGAATACAATTGTTTGGATAGTTGATAATCGCATTGAATGGTCAAATTTAGTCTATCTCGCAGTGTCCAGAGTACGACGAATAAATCAACTACGAAGGATTGTTTTCGATGATGATTTTAATGCAAACGATGATAGCACTGATATTAGCATCATTAATAAAAAAAACTCTCTGGTTACAAACAGCAGGACAAAAAAACCCAACGAGAATTTGATATTGATACTGAAGTAATAATCGCATTAAAATAACAACAGAATAATCACTGCGCCAGTTGCAATTGTATAATGCACTGGCAGTATTCGGATAAAGACCCTCGACAATTCACCGTAGACAGAAAAAATAACAGTCTTGGTCATGTCAGAAACAATGTGATGTTGACCTGTCTTGAGTGTAATAGACGTAACGGAGCTAGTTAAGACCATGTGGCGGTAATTGAGTATCGTCCGGAATGACTTGTAGTTGTTCGCGTGTAAAACCAAGCTGACGTGCAGTTGAATCCAATCTGTAGATTGGAGGTCTACCAGTTGATCGCGTTATGGTTGAAATTTTATGCGTAGTAACACTCCATATAGGATCAGTAGCTCTTCTTTTACCACCTTCAAGTTCTCCTGGTTCGTATAAATATCTCACAGTAACATCACCGAGAAGTGGCTGAGTGCTAACCCGCTGTGGTTGTTCGGGTATATATTTTTTATTGCAATATTTGGTTTCATATTAATAGTTCGAGTAATCTCGTTATTTAACGCTGCAACTACACTCGGTAACCTTTTGACCCATTCACGAGATCGTTTTTCTTGGATGAATTCTTTTGCATATTGATATCCAAATAACCGTTCTGCAAGAGTTCGATTAAATCGTTCTACAATTGCCTGATCACGATGTAACGCAGTATGTCCCCGTCGTATTGTAACATTATGAGTTTTCATTGTTGATAGAACAGCACCTTGAAACTCTTTGCCAGGATCAACTTGTAATAGATTTGGCCATCTTAGAGGACCTCGTCGATAAATCCTTTCAAATGCAGAAGCGACTTCAGAAGCTGACTTTGTTTTCAATGGTTCTGCTTGTTTAAATCGACTCGCAATATCAACTACAGTTAACGCGTATTTGTAACCATGGTCATGTGGTAAAAACAATAAATCAGCCTGATGAACTTCATTGGGTACGGTAACATCAAAATGAGAATTAATTTGTTTAGGCGGTGGTAGATAAATTTGCCATATAGCTTGTTTGGATAACCAATCTTCCGCAGTGGACTTTTTCACTTTTGCAGCTTTAGCGAATTTACTGATTGCTGCTTTATCCCTTCAGTATCCTTTCGGAGAATAATAAATAGATTCCATACTATAAAAACACTAGTGTTTTCAATTACCAGCACCTAACATCAATTTGCCTTTCATAGCTGATTTGACCAACCATGAAGCTAATTTTTCTTTGAAGGATTTATCCGGAATAGCATTTAACGCATGAATTAATTTTACATCCGCGAGATGTCTTTATTGCAAATTATTGCTTTTATATGCAACATCATGAGCGTGACATGCCTTATCAATAGCATTTATCGGATACTCACCAGGCCGGGGCTGATTTTGATGATCAAGTTTGAGATCTAATGTCGTTTCGGGACCACAGTAGCTATATCCTGGAAGATGTTTTTCTCCAGGGTATTTTGCCCATGGGGTTCCGGAGAGTTTTCCTAATTTGGCTGCGATATCACCTACGTGTCGCATTTTTTTTTAAAGAAATAAATCGAAATTTTTTGTACCACATGTTACACACTTACCAGTAAGTGCCGATCTGTTATTTTTAGTTGTAATCGTCGTCGCATCATTTGTACTAGTACGCTTTTTACACTTAACACAATATAGATCCATAATTTATATATAGCGTTATGAATATAATTGATTTTTCAGCGACTAAAAGAAGAGAACCGGAGAAGCACCACGCAGCGCTTCCGAATTCTGTCCGTGCCATTTTAATCGGACCATCTGGATCGGGTAAAACACAATTGCTGCTTAATTTGATAATGCGATTTATAAAGTGGGATAAATTATATTTAGTTGCTCCATCCTTAGATGATCAACGGTGCTATGAAGTGCTAAAAGATTATAATGAGAATGCATCAGAAATTAAAGGTGAAAGTGTAATCGACTTTATAACAGATATTGATGATGCGCCTAGCGTAGATGACCTCGATGGAGACATAAACAATCTTGTAGTGTACGATGATGTGATGTTAGATAATCAAAAGAACCCTGCTAGAATATTTTAACGAGGTAGGCATAAAAACACTGACGTGATATATGTCACTCAACGTTACACTCAGATTCCAAAAGTGATTCGCGATAACTGCAATATTCTTGCTGTATTCAACGGCGTTGATACACATACGCTACGAAATATTTGGCAGACATGGTGTTCCGATATGGACTTCAATGGATTCAAAAATTACTTTAGTCATGCTCAGTCAGTCCCACATGGATTTATAACAATAAATTTACACGACCCTTGGTCACGATATCGTATTGGACTTGATCAAATATTCGGTTAAATCATTTGTATTAACCCTGAAATCCTTCCAGCGGGGGGGGGCTATGACAACATATTTGCGACGTAGAAGATAGCAATTGGCAGCAATTTGAGGGTGGTTATGACAACATATTTACGACAAAATCGCTAAGGCTCCATTTTACAAATGGGGCCTTTATTATTTTTTTGGTTGAAATATGAGATTTCGTAGGAAGGCTCCATTGGGCATTCTGAGGCTGTAATCGATTTTGTCGCAAAAATTTGTAGGGTTCGCCCTCCCTTCTGCTATCCTTGGCAAGAGCACTACATTTTAGGGACCCTGGTCTAGAAACAATACCTATTATCTGAGGAGCGAAGAATATTATAAGGAAACAAACAAACCATCTCCAGGAACCTTGTGAGTACAATACACCGTAAACAACAAAATGCACATAGTAAAGAGCAATACATGAACAAAAAAATAATGAACACTTTTTTCTTCAAATTTCTTTTTTAGTTTTTCAAAAAATAAACACCTTCACTATGGCATGGAGCAAACAAATAAAACCATTTAAAATATTCAGAGAGTTGTAGAGGGTACACTTTAAAAGGCCGATAGCTTAACAAAGCTAAAGGACTGACAAGTGCCCAAAAATAAGACAGCTTACTGTTCACTGTTTGTAAAAGAACTTGATAAACGGTCTAGTTGTTATGGAACGTGATGAGTGGATTATAGATTGGAACGACTAATCATTTACAATGGAAATATGGAACGCAATTGAAATAAAATAAGCAATGGAAATTATTTTTATTTGTTTTCAAATTTTCATTGAAAAATTCAAAAGGAGTTTTAATCATCAGATGCATACATATTTGTTTGAATTGCACAACTGAAAATAAATTTAATATTCAAAATTAAAACTAAGAAATGTATGAAACCTGCACATTTGAGATAGAATGCAATCATCGTATGAAAATGGAAATGATCACATGAAACAATGTTCATTGCCGAATTTATACTAATGTATAAATTTATACTAATTTGCCTTAGCGCTAATGAGACGAAGTTCGCAGTGGAAATTATTATTATTTTTTTTTTGCAAGTGATTTGTTTAAATTAAGGAATGTTGACAAGGATTTCAACATCAGATGAATATTCTAAGCGTTTTTCATAATATAGAACATAATCATGAATGAAGGCTCATAACTGACTTAAATAAAATGCTACTTTCAACATTCGGTTTAATTTAATTTCTTTTTATTTGATTGTGCTGTTGTTGCTGATTTTCCAAGAAATTGTGTCGTACTACGTTATTATTTCCAAATTTTCTTCTTCTACATCTTTTAAAATTTCAATTACAAGTATCTGCACAGATTATACACCTACACTTGATATATAATTGTGTCCATTGTGCCTAAGGATTATTCGTTAGGTAATTTATCGTGCGTTTATTTAGGGTGTTTTCTTGGAAATTTTGCTCATGGCGAGAAATATAATTTCGTTCTGAGTTGCAATCGGTTAATGTCGAAACAAAACTTTAAAGAGCAATAATACATAGTTAGGATTGTATGCAGGGGACGTGGCTATGTGTCACACCACCTAAACATTAATAAAATATCTTCCATGGTTCATAAGTTATACTCCTGACAGTACAATGTTACAAGTCACATAATTATAGTGTCATTTGATGTGACCTTGAGGCAGGCGCGTGGCAATGGTACACGACACAGCTAGTCATGAAGAATAAAGTGCCATTAAAATCTCACCATATCTTAAAACGTTATGGATCGGACAAGGACACGATAACGGACGGACGTACGCACAACGCCACAATATACCCGACATGAGACAGACGTAAAGGTGCATCTGTCGCACCCCGTGTCTCTGCAATTTGATTGGTCATTTTAAGATTCATCATAATTCTTTGATCAATAAAGCATGTATAATGGCAATATGAGTTGCAATGAGCACATCGAAAGCTATACGCAATCAAATATTACTACTAAAAAGCGAGAATTACCCAGAAACCACGAAATCATTGAACGTTGTTCAGCGACTTTCTGGCCAAGAATAAGCATGACCCAGTGGAACGTGCATCCCGCGTTTAGTCGTTAACAGGCTAACATGGAAGGAGAGGTGCGTATCGTACCCACGAAGATCAGACAGAGAAAGGTTTAACACGGCTTGTTATTCCATCTTCGTGACTTTGTTCATGGTGTGAGGGCCACGATGTACCGTCATCGTTTCGTGGTTGAAACTCATCGGGGAGTTGATCTCATTGGATGTTACATCTTTCATCTCAACGGAGATACCTCTGATAATCGGCTGTGCAATTTAGAAGTAAGACCTTACTAAAATAATTTTAAGATCTTTCTCTGCGTTTTTTCACTCAGACATTTCATGCAGTGTTTCCTGATCATATGTTCATCGTAGAAGATCTTCACCACGCTGTCCTGGGATAACTCCGCCCATTTCGCTCGCATGAGCAACGACTGCCCATGCGCTGATCCATGTATATTCGTTAACGTCTGTTCGATTTTCAAAAGAACTTGAATTCATAAAACTTATCGGTGACTTCTTGGGGTGTTTCGGCATGATGAAAAATCACATCAGAAGAATATTCGGAGCGTTCATCGAACGTCATCGCCTCAAAAATCGTGTTCACATCTTATATTTAAGTCCTACCTACTTATAAAACTTATATTTGTTGATAGCGTCAAGCAGTGTTCGGTTCCCGCGAAAGCGTTTTAGGGATATCACTTCGTGAACTTTTTTGTGGGCCTCATCGTCTCCTTCTCAATCAAAACTGCGTCACTTGACATAACCCGTTTTCATGATGCAGTCCACGACGTCTGAATATAATTCGTGAATGAGATCCTGGACGAGATCTTCGATGGTTTTGACTAGCCGCGTTTATTCTTGATCGTCACAAAATTTAATGAGGCTCCAGTACCAACCAATGGCCACTCTGACCTGCTCCTTCCGCATGTGTGTCAACTGATTAGATGAAACCTTTTGACCTTGTGATCTTTCCATCGCTCGTACGCTTCTTCAAAGGAAATTTAACCGTCTTTTTTTTACCTCGTTCAGCCTCACGTGTGTTCTTTTGGTCTGTTTAAGTACATGCTGGTCGTTATAAGCGTACGACGCGTCCTGCCTATATGTATCGTCAAACAGCAACCGATAGCGATCCGCATAATTTCATTCATGCTCAATATTAACTCATGCAAAGTAAATATTTGAAAATAACTCAAACCAGGATTGGTAGGTTCTGCTGACAGCCCCATAAATTTAAAAACGATGTATTTGGGATTGGAGGCAGTCGTCGTGAATTCCATCACCGTCGTTCCCAGAGCCGGTGTTTCATTATTAAGCACCTTTGCACTAGCATCGGTTTAAATGGCCTAGATTCTCCAGATGAGTATGCGCTGTGTTCCTCTCACAAGTCTTCGCAGCTTAAATTTCCAAATCGAGACGGGCACGAGAACTTACACCTGCATCCAAAATTAACCGTTGTCCACTTGTTAAGAGTATTACTCGCAACTGAGTACTGAGAAAACACTGGATAAGCCATGTCAGTGGCGTTGTACTCCACCGACGCTGTGACCAAAAATTCTGCGTCGGAAACATGACCATGATTATTTTGTTGTGTTTCTTAGCCATGTACTGTTTTGGTGTGGCCTCTGTGTCTAGCACGGAAGTCATCATCAATCGTGCAACCACCGAGAAAAACACGTGGCCAGTTACCGTATTTCCTCTTTTGTAGACCGGATAATTTTACAAATATCCGTACGTCTCCGCAGTATCATCGCTCGACGACGTCGTCGTGGGAAGATCCTAGTGGCATTTCCCGACATGGTTATAATTCCCACCATGGTACCTTCCACCGTGGATAACTTAGTGCTTACCAACGCATTACTTCTGAGCATACAAAACTGAGTGAGTATTATCAGTGATGGACCACGTGGTAGGATGCACGCACAGCTTCTGGTTTTTTAATGACGTTGTTCGGTACAAAAACAAGTTCACTATCATTGGCATCCATCAAATTGTAGTAACGGGAGTTATTTATGCGCATTATCTATTTGCCATCCACATCTGAGGATCTCACGGGTTGAGAAGATCCTGCTGCCGCCGATGAAAAATTCATGTCATCCATGTTAAGATTTCCCGAGGAGATTGATGTGAGACCATCGCTTGGCATGTGTGTCCGGACACGGTTACTCCACGTCTTCGAGACTGGTGAGACTGGGAACTCATGTTGAGATGACCCCGAGTGACTGACTTGATCATCTTGACTGACTGAACTTCTTGATCCAATCAACGTACCAAATCAGGTGTATGACATGGTATATATAAAATTGTCACCATTAACGTCGACACGAAGGAAAACCCTCAATAACATCCACATTATTTTTGTCTGACTGCCATTACATGATCGTGTCCTCATGAACATGCATGAGAAGAAAATGCTCAACTACGATCGTGTAGTCATTTTCACACTTAAACCCCATCAAGACAAATACCACACGCTGCACGAGTTTGGAGATTCCTGCATCATTGCAGACGTCTTTACGATAGCGGATCCTGTGGACCAACTGGATTGAGTCCTACATAAAATCATCGTATTTGACGACATTAAAATTGATCTCGAGAACAAGACTAACATCTGCGAGCATGTTTTGTTATCGCTTCACAAGCGTTGTAACACTCATTTTCTTACTCAGTTGGACTACTATGTGCCAAAGTACATCTGAAGAAACACGGGTTGCTTTGCAGTGTTTTCAGGACTGGATAACGGAGACATCAATGCGATCGCGAGAGACTACTCGCCGCCTACCAATTCAAAGACTGCTCTGTTACAAGAACGTCGAGTTTCAAACACGATTTCATGACTTTTCATCGCGATGTGGAGACTGCCCAGGAACGCTATCGCAAAGGGTCTGACGAACTTTAGCTGCTTTATTAGTATATGTGCCTCAAGAAGTTTATCGACCAACGGCCGGAGTTACGTGAAAGCGTAATCGAAGACAACGTAGGTCAACAATCGTATCAGTGCAATGTGGCTGGAGAATCGTTCAAGCTCATTCTGTCCAAACTCGTCGAGAATAATACGACATACGATGTCAAGAAAGATCAGTTATTGGACACACTCAAATCTACGCAACACCAGTAGTATCAACTGCTGAATGAGTTAGTTCAGCGCCAAAAGCTGACATTTCCATAATGATAGCCCAAGCCCAAAAAGCAGAAGTGAGGAGAAAAAAGAAGGAAATTATTGAATACTTATCCAAAGGTGAGGAAAGAAAACGTGAAATTAAGGGAATTGATGAATACGCTTAAGTTTAGGGAACGACCTGATAAACCTAATATCGTTTGGCTAGAAAAAAATTGTGGACGCAAATTTTCTCATCATGCAGGAACTCGTTAAACGCACGTTGTCCTCAACACTTGCAGTTTACAGAATATTGAACTCCATCACTGAGAGCTATGGTCTTTATGACAGAGACAAAACGGACGAGGCTGAAACGGAACGCATGTTAAACCTGTAGGCAAGTTAAGAGACTAAAAAGAATCCCTGCAGGCGGTAAGTAAACTCAGAGACAAAAAAGCTTATCGAGGAATAGTAGAATCTACGACGTCCATAAGAAAGAAAGTTGCCAAAGATGCGGAGGAGGAACATAAAAAATGGATCGAAGACGAACGATAGAAGTTTTACCATGATGATGTAGAACGTCTTTCTAAACTTCGCACTAGCGAGATGAAAGAAACGTTGAAGAAGAGTCAGAGAAGCTGACTTAAGGAGAGATGATGAAAAGAGCAGACCAACATATGGAAGTACAAGAAAAAAAACTCAGAAGCTGCTACCTCCTAGGGAGGAATCTCTCGTCTTTTACACACTCTACTTCATCCCCTCAGGATTAAAGTTCAAAAAACAAAAGCATCTAGTGGAGAGTCTGCCAGCTAAGGCATTAGTTTATACCTCTCCTTTCCGTCAGGATTAGAGACAGATCGATAAAAAAGCAAGAGCCTCAAACAGAGATTCTGATTGCGAAAGGAGTTACCCAAGAATTACCTTGGCACTGGTTTCATTAAGAAAGAAAGTTGAGAAAGAATCCGAGCAAATATTGCGGTCTTATGCAAAAAAATGATGGGATCAAGAACTTCAAATAAATTATGATAGATGAAAAAAGAAAATATTACGAAGAGAAGATGGTTATGTATCCGCTAACAAGCACCTTGAAAGCAAGTGATGAGATAGCAAAAGAGGAAAAAGCGTGAACTTGTCAGGATCTGACCATGATTTCCAAACAATGTGAGGAAAACAAAACAGACAGAAACTCAAATTTCCACACCCTCCCACAGAATGACACGGACTCCGTCATGGTGTGGTGATAGCATCCGCTACTTTCGTACTTCCACTGAGACCGTCACGTGTCTCAAAATGCTGATCGCTTCTAAAAAATCGAGAAATGTTGGAGTGGCAACCAATAACGAATTCTTCTCCTGGATCAATGGTTAGTCATATCAGATCAGTATCACATTTTGTACGATGTCTAGATATAGAATGTCTCTCAGCGATACCATGCTGTTGTTCGATTTGAAATCGGTCAAGCATTATCCATCCGTTGAAACTCAGCCAGTATTCGTCGTACGAAATTGCCGTGATCTCAGCCTCAATCTGGAAAAGCTTCTTCAACGTCACTGTCAACAACAAGCGGTTAAGTCGTGCTTCAACAAAACTATCAAGATTTCACACTGTGGATACAACATCACGGACGTTCGTCACAGAAATCTCTCTAATAATTATCGCGAGTGATGTCTCGAACAACATTAAAATCGAACCCAATTACTCTACGTTTCGTACTCGAATCACGCTTTCTGGAAATCTCGTGCGGTTCGACATCGCCCATTCAAGCGGATTTCTGCAGTTTTAGTGCTTGAGACTTCTTTGATCTACAATGGAGTGTATGGAGGAGATCTGCCCGTCATTATCACCGATGCCAATAGCCTTCTCGTCAACTGCTCGATCAATCAGGGATCCTTATCCTCTGTGTGTTCATCTTCTAATGGATTTACTCCCACCTTGATTAACGTGAATCCAGCCTCACTCATGCAAACTCGTCCTAATCATTTCATTTACCATCCCATTCTAAACACGTACGCGATTTCAGATATTACCATGTGGCCGATCAGTCCGGAAATGCCGTCGATAAGAACCTAATACCTGCATGACTGACGCAGATCAGCCTAAAAAATGTTCGCATATCGCAACGTTGAGACCTTCACGAGTACAACGACGTAAAATCACAGACGGAACTTTATCATCGCTATTTTCCTACATGCGAGCAGCCCTTCCAGGGATTGCCGCCAAATCCGTGCCCATTTCTCTCAATGGAGAAAAGCGGGAGCCACGAGAGCAACTTCTGTCGAGAAAACGGCAGTAGGAAAAACATATCCATCAAAATCACGCCTCCAGTGGCTGTAGCGATGCCTGCATAGTTGTCTAAACAGACTCTTAAAAAAAAAACGGCCAGGGTCCCAATCTATCAGTCAAAAAGAATTTACATGATCTGAATAGAACGGTACAAGGTACACTGAGTACACCGTCTGTGGGTGTCATCATGTCCGGGTATGGCTTAAGAAGTTTATGGTAATTTTTACAACAGTAATATATCATAGCATGATGCATTCCATGATGGTACTACAGTGGATGACTCAACGAAGATGTGTACCTGTTTCTTCATAAGGCCTTTCTGGAAATCTCAGGAAAACTAAAACCAAAAAATCTCCAAAGGACTATGCGGCCATTGCACAGATCACGTTCCAAGACAATGCGTATTTGTTATTCAAGTCGACGCATTACCAGCTGAACAATCAGACCGTAGAAGAAATCAATGGCTACTTATATCAAGCCAGTACTATCCTTAACTTGATTGTGTACAGCGACGACTGCATGATATCATGCACTCATAAAATGTGGTGGTTCAGAGATGCCAACAAGGGACCGGCGGGTAGGAACGAATTTCGCAAAAGTGCATCCTCAGCAATCCCGCTGCGTTGACGTAGACAGAAGCCGTTAACGGTATCGTACATAGACCAGCCGTTGAAGGAGAAGATGCGCATCTTTTAGCCGATATGACAACCAACTCTTCAGGATCTGCTGTGGTAAGAACAGCTAATGCTTCTGCGTTTACAAGTACCTCTTCATACATTCGCCGCTCGACTGATACCAGTCAGAAGATCTGCATAATGCTTTTTCTCAGCAGAATCTTCGACGTATACTGAGATATTCGTACCGTCTTCAGAGGCGTCAAGCACATGCTGGTGCCGAAAAAGGACTTACGGATTATTATATGCACAAAGTAGCGGCAGTCGATGATGAATAATTCAACATGATGTGGTTGTCCTTGTGGATGCCCAAATTTACACTCACCACGACGCACATGCTTGAACTAGAATCGACGTTGGCATGATTTACTAAGAAACTGTACTTTCAATAATACCGAATCTACATGCGGCAGCTCACGGGTACCCAGAGCAAACGTGAAGATTCGCCACCAATCCTGGCAGCGAACTTCCTAGACATCTCTTCGTGTCTTTTTAAATGGCAGATCAACGTGATGCCCAAACCAAAAACAAATACACCTTTTTATGAATCTAGGACTTACTTACATTCACGTCCGCATCAACTCCAGACAATATCCGGAGTGAGAACTTGAGTGTAACGTCTCTGCGGCTAACCGTAATTATGCTCTCTCACACATAATGCTGATGAAAGCTATGCAAAAGTATCAAGACGTGTATACAGGCACACCAATATAACTGGACGATTTCGCTAACTTGCATCCAATCTTCCACTTCGATGCCTCCAAACATTACGAATATCTTAAAGACACTCCTGCCGACATGAAGATCTGATGGACTATCAATAATCAGGCTGGTGATCTCAATTACATCGGCTAAAACTGTCACTTCAGCGTCGACTACGCGATGGAACTCCACTGCCTTTGCCATCCTTCCCTTCGTCAATATCATGGCTTCCAAGTTATTTGCTTTCGTTCTTGCACCCTTAGCGCTGTCTGCAGCCACATGGGCTATCACCAGAGCTACTCAAAAAGCAATCATGGATAGAAACGAAAATAGCATTTCAAACTGATCTCGATACACCTTATTCAACCAAATATAAAACTCATCTCACACTGCGGCTCTGACAAATGAAAATGCTTCAACTTAGTTTTGTGCAATGCTGCTGACTGAATCGCTGGACAGGATGCTTCAACCACTTCTCTTCGACTTCATTCTCTTCACAATAAATTATCTCAGGCGCATAACACAGATCCTTATTCGCGTACACACGCTTCCTCCTCACTTAATTCAAACCCTGGATCACCACTATCTTCACTCAGTCCCAACTTATCTACACTCCAAGGATAACATGGAAGAGACATATTCGATATACTACAAACACATCTCTGACAGAAGGATTTTATCGCGTCAACAGATGGCTCCTTTAAGGAAGCTATCATGCTCGCTCGTTAATCACGCAGTGATAGACAGGTGACATGAACTCCAGTAATCACTACTACTAACGGATTATAGGAGTTTTTTTCCTGTAAGAAAGTGTATACGCTATTTTAGGTGCAGATAAGAATGCCCTTCACTATTCTGAGTTTATTATATTTATTAATTTAAAAATAAAATAACATGAAGTAAAACTTTAATGAGTGTTTTAAAGATAAAGGAAAATTTGACAGCCCTTATGACCTGTATGCACTTTCCTATGTATGTATGTATGTATGTATGTATGTATGTATGTATGTATGTATGTATGTATGTATGTATGTATGTATGTATGTATGTATGTATGTATGTATGTATGTATGTATGTATGTGTGTGTATGTGTGTATGGATGGATGGATGGATGGATGGATGTTGTTCGTATGTCTGGTTTTATGTATGTAGGGTTGTATTCATGTATGGTTGCATGTATGGATGGATGTATGTAAAATTGTATGTATGTACAATTTGATTGTGTGAATGTACCGTTGTACTTATATATGATTGTACTTATGTATGGTTGTATGGATGTATGGTTGTATGTATGTATGGTTATACTTATGTATGGTTCTATATATGTATGGTTGAATGTACGTATGGTTGTATATATATGTATGGCTGTATGTATGTATGGTTGTAGGTTCTTTGCTTTAATTGTTTGTTCCCCATTTTAGCCCCTTAAAGAGCAATGTGTCCTGAGTTTGTGACCTCCAATGATGCTGAAGTCTACATTCTGACTCTACTGACATTTTATTATATTTTTGTTCCTCTTGAATGATACAAAAATGGCTTTTATTTTCTTTTATTGCTTGTCTCAGCGTTCTTATATTTGGAATGTTGCTAACTGGTATCCTAATCGAAAACATGTTTTGTTTTTGTCCTTCATCAGCGCTAGATTATGTTTCTCATATTTACACAATGCTAAATATAGGTACGTCGAAGGCACCTTGTATTAGGCGGATGTTAATTGGCAATTGTAACGAGGACAAAGCAAAAATTATTGGGCATTAGTCCCAAGAGAGGCAGACTTTTTACTCCCAAAATGACGTTTCGACAAGAAAAACTCCTTTAAGATAGTTTGCGTTAACCATCAAAGAATATTCAAAATATATCGTTTCAGTGCCCTTTCGAGGAACTTCAGAGCCCTTTTAAAACTGTGAACACCCCCACCCCGAACACTTGACCTGACCCTGCCCTAAGTCCCATGTTTTCAAGAAGCATAAACTATATATTCAGTGACAAGCATTACCTTCATATCAGTAATACAAAATTAATGTCCTCGTATGCCAACATATTTACAGGAAGCTTAAGAAAACCCTTAAAAATCAAGCACTTCAAACTCTCAAGCTGGTGCATACTTAGTGATTATGTGGAGAGCAAATAGATAGCGACATAATATACTCCTGTAAACCCATCCATGCTGGAGACATCTGACGAGTCCAATATATTCCCGGATATCAGATCGATAGTATAAGATGGAAATGAAAACTTGACTTGTATTGCAAATCAACAATGCCCATCAATCAATATCCCTTATATCTACCAGCTGTCGTCTTAAACATGTAATCAAATAAATTCCGTTAGGCCTAGCTTGCTTGCTTGAAGGTTATTAGTGCCTATGCACGTAGTGTTTCGCGACTAGTTCGGGTCCTGGGCTGGACAAGAGATCCCCGAGAGCACTCCACAGCTAAGACCTTTGACTATTTATTTCCCTACCATGCCTATCGTGTAATTGGACATGTCCGGACGAGGAAGGAAGACAAGCCAGGCCAGGGCACCAAACGGCCTGAAGTCCCCAAAACAGCATCCAATGCACCACCAAGCCTCCTTTTTGTGGGTCATCGGCTCTTCCCTTGCTCTTGTTGGGTTGGGGTCCGTCCTTCTTGTGCTCCAGCTGTGTTGTCGGCATCAGCAGTGGGTGTCGCTAGTACGGTTTGTTTGTTGGTCAAATTTTTCCCAGTTGTGCTAATGGGAGGTCATTTACCAATGATGTGTTAGCTACCTGTGCAATTTTTCGTGGTTCTAAAGTTATGTTAAAATTGAATAATAGTTGGTTTCTTTTGGTTTGAATTTAGTGTACATAGCGTATTTGTCATGTCCTAATAGGTTAGTAATCTGATCGATGCAAGGCACCACATAGTGTAGGATGGTTCATAATGGGTTATATTTTGAGCGCAGTGGTCAAAAGGATCTAGATGTGTTAAGGGCCAACCAGGTCTTGTGCCAAATGACCTTGAGTTGTAGCGCAGATGTATTAGCCCTCTGTTCCTAAAAGGGTGTGTTGCTTGTCCGGCGGGAGACCCTTTAAGCAGAAAAAGTTACGTTTTCCGGCTGGGCTTTTGAGCCAGTAAGCTGTGCTGCTTAAACTGGCTCTTTACTAGAGTGTTATGGATAGGGTTTTGGGTTTTGATAGTGGGGATTTGTGGGAAGTTTGGTCGTGCTTCCTGATGATCCCTGGATAAGGGGAAGGTGTGGGGAGATTTTATTTTGTTTATTATTTACTTAACTGGTACTGCTTGTATGCCAGTATATACCCATCGTGAAGACGCTCAGTAGAAGGTTTGATGAACTCAAAAGGCACATAGAAAGATTGGGATATAATAACAAAATTATAGATATAGATTAGGCTAGAGAAAAAAGCTGGGTCATTGACCAAAAAAGTCTCATCTGATACGAAGCTATGACTGACAACTGTAGTAGGTATAACGGTACCAATTGTACAACCCCAGGTGGGCGGAGCTTAAGGTGTAGGGAACATTGCATTCAGAAATAAAACTAGCTGTGATTGGTGCATTATGTAAGAATTGTACTTTCTGTTAGGCTTTAAAAAAAGTTGAGCCTTTTGGCAACATGTGAAATTATGTTAATTCATATCTTGATCACATTTTGTATTTTTAAAGATTTTTTTAAAATGTGGTACACATGACTGAAAATGTGTCCGGTGTAACTAGATAACTCTAGTTCCAGCAGAGTTATCTCTCTTAAATGCAATGAAGTACCTATTTTCGATGTTATCAGATTAACAATCTAACATTGTTCTCTGTGACAGTGTGTGACATTCATGCTGAGATAGGATAGAAAGTATATTTATTTCGCAAAACATTAGCATTGCGGTCTATGGAAAAGCAATTGGTACCGTGATACCAGTATCGCTTTCGAATCAACATACCATGTAGTTGTCCCCAAACATAGAGAAAATCCAATACACCGCTGTAAATGTCGTCCTATAATAATACAAATTTATTGTAATGGCGCATTTATTGAAGTCATGCTTAGCAGTACATTACATCGTGCTTCCAGCTTGCATTGAAACGTGTTCGCTTTATACATAGTGTGACAGGGTTGGTGTGTAATGCTCTGTTAATTGATTTAGCGATTGTTATCTAGGGAATGACCACCCTCGATGTTCATTCCACAGTATGAGTAGATAGATAGAATATATTGACAGAGAACTAAGCGAAACTATTGAACAGAAATAAACAAACACGAGCCCCGGTAAACAATAAAATAAAATGGATTTTTAATTAATTAATCCATAAACTTAAACAAAACTGCAGTTTCAGTCCAACAAATTCACATTGATGGAATTTAATAGCAATCTTCAATTTACGGATTCGTTCATCATAGTAACAAATGGTGAAAGGAATACAATGTCCACACTGTCTTGCATCAACTGGCTTCGTTCTTCCTTAGGCTTTGTATATTTCACATCTAGCGTGTATGGTTGGTCTTCCTCTGACCCTTTCTAACCTGAGCACGCTTTTTGCGAACTTTCCTCATAGACTGTCCTCATCTAGTAATCGGGAATATATATATATATATATATATATATATATATATATATATATATATATATATATATATATATATATATATATATATATATATATATATATATATATATATATATACTGTTTTGTCCCCACATAATCGTGCATCCTAGCACTATAACCTGTCTTTTCCTTTCAAGACAGTTATCTGGCCTCTCTAGGAGGCAATACACTATTCTCAGGTTCCCTTCAGAGTTCCAAATTCTACTGCTCGCAAGCAAAAGTGGACTAAAGAATTCTGAGCTAAACCGTTACTTTAAATTTCCTATTATTTCTAGAATTTTAACTGACCCGTCAAAAGCAACTTTTTCTAAATTCTCCCCAAATAACCAGGTCTTCTTCAGTTTTTGACAAACTAGATTATGATCGATTTAACTTTACTTTGAAGATCAATTATCTGCCATAAAGTCTCCTCCAACCGATACGGTCGGTAATTCTATTGTCCTCTGCCACTGTAGCGGTACAATTATTGGGTCAATTCCACTGAAGCTTAGACGTAGGCCATTTTATATTTCAGAGAAGAATTATGAGAAATATCAGTGCGAACTTCTCAAGACCTTTCTGGCTTTACTATGATAACTTTAATGCGCGGTTTGTTCGGCTTTAGGATTCGGTACACATTACACATAAATACATGAAAACTAAGTGTTAGCATCTTGAACGTCTATGCAGGAGTACCCTGTTCGATTCCCAACCAGGCTAGTATGTGGGCACCTCTTATCCCCGTCCGAGCATGTCTTGCTGGTTAGAACTTAGAAATATCCACTTGTATTCCTAAATTTAAAATTTGAATTTTTTCCTTAAGTTAGTGTTTCCCCGTGTCCTCCATTTCTTGTGTAATTGTCTTAAATTGTACAAATATGAATAATACACAAGATTTTTAATAATTTGGTCGAGGTTTTTCTTTGTTTTAATCTCTCATTTATTTTTATAGTTATTTTATCCCTTTAGTGCTCCAGCTTGGATTTGCACTTTCGCCAGTCGCTTTTGATATGGCGATTTTGCCTTCGCTAATATGAATTTGGGTTCATACTCCCCTCGTTCATGATACAAAATCAAGACGGCTGGTAGCCTTGCCCTCTCTTCCCATATAATAGTTGTTTTGAAGTAGTGACTTCAAGTTCTTTATTTTAGTTTGTCCTCGTGTGGTGATAAACTATATGTACTTGTTGTTTATACCCCCTTTTATTAGAGGACGTGCATTATCTAGGTCATATTGCAGAGTTTCATTTTCTCTATCTACAATTGCATAAGACCAGGAGGTCTATAAAAAAAATTTAGCTAAAAATAATAATGTGTCTAAGTGTATATGTGTTTTTGTTTTGGATCCATAAGTATTTTCCTCTGAATCATCCTTTTTTCCAGATTTATTTGCTTAATAATTTCTCCATATAATACTTCAGAGCTTAACATTTTTTTAAAAAAAGATGGAAATTTGTTCCTTTGCCAGGTTGGCTGTCGTGTTGTATTCTCAGGCAAGACAAAAGTTTAATGTATTCTGCTGTTATGTAAAACCTTATAAAACTGCTGAGACCTTCGTTTTTTGACCGGGTTATTTTTAGTTTGCACAAAGATTTGTGCACCCGCAAAGAATCGACTCGTCTTTTATGTTTATTTGGAAACAAAAAATACTAAATACTTCAGCAAATATACAGGAAAACACGAATTCGAAAATTTAAACATTTCGAAGAAAATGGGATGTTATTATTGATGCGATGACTGCGTTAGGGCAGTAAACATGTGTAGGTTTAGTTGCCTTAGTTACTTTATGGTGGATGGGTATTTCGGTATGGATTGATTTCCGGAAGAATAGTCCATCTTTGGATACAGTGAAACTCTGTATACAAAATGATATTTCTCGCAATGTTTTTTTACTGACCAAATGTCCATAATTCTGTAGCAAATGGCATCAAAATATAAAGCTGTGTTGGAAGTGATACATATATAAAGCGGTATCGTGGAGTATATTTACCTTATGGAAACAAAGTTGTACATGCTTATTGTAAGTAGGGATAAAATTCCCTTACTACAATAAGCATATGATCTAGCATTTCCTTTTTTAGCGCATCCCTAACCGATTGTATATTTGGAATACACGTTTGCGATTTCCGTTGCATGAAATATGTATGTATTTTCTTAATCTCATTAAATGTATCATTAGCAGAATGAGATACTTATTTCCGTGTGGAGCTTCTTACTTCCGTCCTGGCTATCTAGTTTTTTTAATCATCCTCATGGTGATTCATTTATATATTAACTTTTGTACCCTTATCTATTATATTATGAAGATGAGCAAATACAGTTGGACCGTATAAATCCACTTATAGGGTCGAGTTCAAATGACAACTTATATCCTGATGTCCTCACGCTGGCAAATCATGGTCCATGCTATTCGTTTACTGGTTATTCTCAATAAACCGCATAGACTCAGAACTGATGGTGCATTATATGATGGCAGATCTGGGTCGATGCAGTTTGATATTGTATTCGATTTATAAGCGACAAGAGACGGTTCTTGCAAAATTTGCACATGTCATTTGCCAGCCTATCAATAGAATTATATGAAAGTCACTTGGCATTGACCTTTATCCTATGTTAGTGGTAAACTTATTCGCTTGTCTAGATTTTAAAAAACAATTAATTGAATATTAAAATAATCATAAATAACAAACTGCTTAAACCGTGTCAAAAACTACTTTTCCGATATACCCAGTAGAAAATTGCCGTCATTGGCAAATTTATGTATAAAATAGATTTAGATACAGGTATTCTTTGGTCCCAACGAAAAATATAAAAATTTAAAGAAATAAAAAAGACACTTGTAAATAAATTATTTTTAAAGCATTATTTGGGAGTAAAGGGATTAACCCTGCAAGATTTAGCCCAAAAATTCCCTTAACGAATAAAACTCTGGGTTTCACTATTTTAATAACAAATTGCTAAAGTATAATTAATATTACCAATCTTACCTATGACCTCCTAAAAATAAGCTTAATGAATATTGGCATATTTAGAAGGGGAAAAAAGATGTAAAAATAATGTTATGTCAAGCAAAATACTCTAATGCACCTGTTTTGTGTCATTAAATTTTTACAACACAAACATATCAAAGTATCATTGGACAGAACAAATCGAGATTCCTGTCTTGGAATAATGTTTCAACTATAGGTTTAGTAATTACCTGTCATTTTTTTTAAATGGAGAGTCACTCACACAAAAGGGTCGATGACAAATTCACTTTACATTGTTTCCGCTTCATCTCTCTCTCTGTCTCTCTCTCTCTCTCTCTCTCTCTCTCTCTCTCTCTCTCTCTCTCTCTCTCTCTCTCTCTCTCTCTCTCTCTCTCTCTCTCTCTCTCTCTCTCTCTCTCTCTCTCTCTCTCTCGTCAATTTTTGAGCCAAACAATTTACTCGTACTATGAAAGATAATTATTTATACCACGAAGCAATTATTACAGTAGTACGAGTAATCGTTGTTGTTGTAAGGTTTAATGCCATTTTTTCAGCACAAGATACGTCATACATGGCGGCCAGTATAACTGGTGGAGGAAGAACCCTTGAAAAGCCCGGGAAGAACCACCGACCCACGAGAAGCTACTGCAAGTTTTATCACGTACCCACGTTAGCCGAGCCTAAGACTTGAACCCACGCAAACAGAGGTGACATGGCAGTAATCCGTAACTGTGAGCGCTTTAGACTACTTGGCCACTCGGGGCCCCGATCATTGGTATAAACCAACATTTAAAAACTGGTTGGTTCAGGGACATACAAATATTGAGTTTGATGCCCTTGAGTTTTAGTTTCTGTCAATTTTTACAGCAGAAAAAATTCTGAGTTAAGTTCGTGTTCAAGTTGAAAAGATTTTCAAAAGTGGCGACTAGTAAATATAATGATAATAAAACAAAATTGTTAGAAATGCCAAATATTGGGATAACAGCGCAACCGCGATATGCTAAAACCTTAAATGGAATAGGAAAAAGCGGACAGAAGAAGAGCAATCTGGATAGAAAATTCACTATCGATTAGAATAAGATTTGTCAAGAAGTGAAGATGGAGACAGTAACAGTAGTTAATGGGGACGTTTTAGTGACAATGGGAAAATAGATTACAGACCACCACCACCCACATATCCACATTGGCGACATAATTTATAGCAACAAAAAGCGTCATTATCCGCTTTGACGACAATGGGAATTTTGTATAGGGTTAATAGGGCTGGAACAGGTAGAGTGGCATCACGGTACTAGTAACAATGTTGCAAGTGGCTGACCAGAATACGCGTAGTTACCTAGATAGACAAATACAGTAGAGACATAGACATATGACATATATATAGATGAGGACAAGCTTCAGATAACATTGTCTTTCCACACAGAATCTTCCTTTCCGAACAGTCGTATATGTGATCTGGATGATTGTCCATGATGATTTAACATACATTGCCGAGTCCGTACTGAACAGCATCGACGATACGAATGTAGAGGATTCAAAGTTTGTTCACATCTTTGTGACGGGAACAAGTGAATGGAATGAAGTGAAACGCGTATATTTATAGTGGTAGAGCGGTTCGAAACGGATTAAGATTATTCACCAATCCATACACGCGTTACAAAATTCAGCCACAGCGCATGCTTTGTCTTCCAATTTGAAGGGAGTTGCCTGTGACGTCACATTCCCTATATAGGTGCGCTCGCGTCTGTGCGCAGTGAATCGATGCGACAGCTTTTGAAACATGACTTAAACTAAGAAGAAGATGAATTTGGGTGCACCGACTGCGGAGAGAAGCGATGGTATAGCAACGGTTATCAAATTTAACACAGGTCAACTTCCAGAAGAGGTAGATTTTTATTGGGATTTAGTGGATTTTCACTCTTCTTCGCAAGAATTTGTTTCGGTATTACCACCTTCGCCACCTTCTCATTCTTTACCACACGTCGACGATTTCAAATAGAGACAGAAATAAAAATTGGAGAAATATTACAACAGCAGAAAGAAGCAGAACAAACTTTTCTCATTCAACAGCAACTGCAAGAAGAAGAAGAGGCAAGAAGGAAACGACAGGAAGAAGAAATAAATAAGAGACAAGGTCCAGGCGAAAACTCAAACGGTAACGATACTTTTAGACATTTTGGCAGAGTTAAGGAGTCTGAAACAAATATATCAGACTTCTTATTACGACCCAAGAGAAAAAGACCTTCCCGAGCCAAACAGGCCAACCCTGATAGTACGCCTGAGATACCAGCCCTAGTGATTTATATCCAATCATCGAAGGAAGCAGGTCCAGAAGTTAGCTTTGGCCGTGGCAAAGGCTTAATGCAATTAAAGCGGATTGCTTCACGTTTCTGATTTTGTTTTTTTAAAAAAACAAACACCCAAGTTACTTTTCAGGGCCACATATTTGTATCTTAACTTTTGTCTCTTTTGACACTGGTGTTGCTTTTCTGATAGTCAGGATATTATATAGCCCTATGCCCTTTATTCTGACAGATATAGCAATTATCTTAACTTTTATCTCGAAAGAAAGGGGAGGAGTTCGTCGGCTTGTCTGAAGAAAACTTTCGTACGACACTTGGCAAAGCTCTGATCAGAAGTTCTATTTGTGTGGGTTCTTCCATCGTACTGGTCAGCTTGAGAGCGAAATAAATACCGAGAGGGAAGGCACTCGCCCTTTATATATACACTAATATAACATGGATATGAAGGTGACCATGGCGTCTCAGTTGTAGTCATTTGACTTTTTGCAGTCAGCGCACTTTTGTAAGTTGAACCTGTTACCAACAACATTTGAAGATACACGGTTCACAGCGGAAAAGTGTCTGTCAACTGTTAATTGTGTGCACTACTTGTGGACAAAGGCATACGTAAAGATTGTGACAAGACTGTAGAGGACAGAAACGATGTCACATTTATCGCCAAATTGAGGACTTGGAATGTCAATGCTAGATTCAAAGATACCTTTCCAAATATCAAGAGGAAGATGACCACAAGAAAAAAGGCAATTTCATCTTTATGATTTCGTATACATGCATGAGACCAACATTCACAAACCATGCGATAAGTGCACCAAGGGCATATATGTAGTCATTGCCCTCACTGCAGTAAGATTTCTGGAGGACGTAAAAAATATTTCGAGGACAAAACGCAAGTTGATTTCCCCTAATGGACTTTAGATCCCATCGAATAGACGTGGAGCCAGGAGGACATCGGATATAATGGAGATTGTCATCGCTATGCCATGGTGATGGCTCACAAGTCCTCGGAATACAATGGGCAAATTTCTTCTCAGATATAATACGGAACAAGATACGGAACGTCCTAAAGTAACTTTGAATGGAGCCAAAAGTCATTTACATGCAAGTGGGTCAAGTGCAGTTTAAATATTCGATGAGTTACTTGGCCATACCTTTGAGCCGAATGCCTAAAACGTTTGGAATGACATAAATGGCCAAAGGTTATTTTCCACACTTTTTCTGTACCTAAGCCAATGAACACGCCATTCTACCCCATTTTCTCGAAGCTCAATAATACGATCTCGACAACATGCGTATCGAACCAGAAGTTTGCAATGCTTGGTACCAGACTTACGCATCGAACCCTTTCAACCGTTAAAGTATTGTCGTTCCGATGTGAACATTTTACAGCGTTGCTGTGAAAAATTTCGAGAACTGTTCATGGACCACGGAGGGACCGATCCTTTGAAATAAGCCTGCACCATTGCCAAAGCGTGTTCCTTAGTGTACCGCCAACGTTTCATCACCGAAAACACGTTAGCTGTAATCAGTCCTCAGACAACCAATTTTGTCAAACGTTAGTATTCCGTCAAAGTTCTACGCCGGTTACATTACTAGCCCTTTATATATAGTTTAAAGAGCTTGGACGGATGAGCATCCCGACAACAAGATTCTAAGTTCTGCAAGTAGCTGTCCCGAAAATTACGGCTACGAATACCGGGACAAAGAAGGAAATGTGCACACCGAGTCTAAAGTGGAAGGATTGAATCTCAATTATCGCACCAGTTCATTGGTGAACTTTGGCGTACTCAAATAAGTCTTGCAGTCTGGTAGGGATAAAGAGTTTAGAGTGACCACCTGCGAACCTCTGAAGATTGTACATTTACATACACATCAAATCGTCAGTCGACACTTGGAAAAAGCCTATCATCAAATCACGTAACAGAAGCGAGCACTGCTTCCCAACCACTTCGCTTTAGTAATACGGTCACGTCGATATTGATCAACATATAAAAAGGGACAACGCCCAAGACCGATAGTTTATTGTGACTACCAGATCAGGATAGAAAGATGAATGCTAAAAAACAGACCATACCATTCATGTTCAGTGTCTCAAGTGGAGCGCGATGCTATACCTTGCGATTGCTGGGATGCCGTACGCTGTAACCTCAGCGATTCAATATGACATCATGTGAATTTTGTTATGACTTCTACTACCATGTCTACCATGGCAAGAGATGTGCGTGTCAAACTTGACTGATGCGAAAGCGATGTCATTCGTTATCATGGACTCTTTACTGGTTTTCATGGTGGATGTCATCATGAAACCATGCAGGTACCACCCTGCGAATGTCATCCAAGATTGAGTGAACTGCAGCGGATTTAACAGTACCTTCATCGAAATACACCTGTGAAAGACGAATATTCGTTACCTGCGCGTTTGCCTGAATACTGCGACTCTGAAAGTCGATTCCAAACCTTCAAAAAAGTTTTCGGAAGATAATGGCCAAACTATCTGGGAGAACCTACCCTCTAATAATTACTCAATGCAGGATTTATCTACTCGAGTGAAGGGGTTAAGTCAAGTGCTTCAGTTGTGGTGTGTCACTTCTCGAGTGGAAGAAGAAAGAGTCCGCTTACATAGAACATGCTCCATGGTCTCCTGATCGTCATTACTTAACTTTATAAGTCATTGAAGTGACACACCATGTCCTTCAAGTTATCAGCTTGGCTAGGAGTCAAGCGTTGGACAACACCTAGATAAGTATTTAAACCCTATGTGAAAATAATATTCAAAGATTACCAAACGAATTGCACGAGATCTACAAAGAAGTTGACAGGAACTTGCTAGAGCGAAATCTCAATTGATGACTGCGGAACATTTTTTTATCGAGAAATTCACAAAAGTCACAAAAGTCAACAAAGTTCTCAGATTTCTCTGGATCAAGGGTGCGTTCAACCGAATATTTCTTTTTGGACCATTTACATTAGATGACTTTAATGAGATTCTTGACTGTTTCCTGGAATGGCAGAGATTATTCATTACGTCACTTTAGTTCAAGGAGATATAAAAACTGACTACCACGACACGACCTTTATCAGTAATGATAAAACAGATGTTGTGGTAGGAAATCAATGACAGCATTCAAACGGTGGAAGATTACTATCGCGTTTTACGAGAACTGTGTCCATTGATTTGGGGTCAATGTGTGGTGTATGTCTTCGTGACTTGCTTTCTAGGATTTCGTTTACCAGCCGATTCCTTGCGAACTCTTTACGAAAAGTATATACCACTCAAACCATGAAACATGTCCCTTTAAATGTTCACGAGAGACTCGTTATGTTGAAAGCCTTGCGTTTTCATCTTGATACTTCTCAACCTCTAAGGGATACGGGCACTGAAGATGTGTACAACAATGTGTGTGTAGCTTGTGACTTACACCCTCACTGGAAAGATGAACGTGATTGGATCCATTGGGGCTTCGAGACTTGGATCAAAGGAGTGGACAACTATGCCCAAGATTTCTATTCCTAAAAAAATTAAAACATTTAGTGAAAAAAAAATAAGTAACTTATAAGCCTGTGTTAGTGACAGTACCAGAACAAAATCACGTCACCGAACAAGACCGCTCTCTTCAGGACAGGACCGTAATCAACATTCAAGAAATGCCATTTCGGGAGGACCCTTGTGTTACTGTGCCAAGGAACGTAGAGACTCAGAACATTACACACTGTCCCTAGGACACCACATTTTGATAACGAAAAAGGTTGTACAGAGACTTGTTTATATTCCACAATGATTGTCTTTATTTCATTCATGTACAATGACTTTTATGTATTTTTGTCTTTCGTGTTGTCCACAATTAAAAATGACAATAAACGTGTCCAGAAAAAGTATAAAGATCTTGTCTTGTCTGTCTTCCTGTCAAAAGTGATATTCCTTGCACTACTATGGCTACCTCTGTTGTCACTGCTCCCTCTTCCTCCACTTTCAAAGTCATCGACGAATACATAGTTCGGGCTAGTTAGGAGGCCTTGCATCTTCAGCATCCCTTTAACATGCTAATTGCTTGACCCAGTGGTTCGGGCAAAACCGAATTTGTCAAATGTTTGATCAAACATAAACATCATTTGATCGATCGTTCACCTCAACGGATCGTGTGGTGTTACAAAGAGTGGCAATCGGCGTACATACTTCTACGAGAATGTCAAGGTGATTATATGTTCGTGGAAGGTATTCCTGGCAAAGACGACGGAATTGTCTCTGACCCCAGTCAAACCCATCTGGTCATCTTCGACTAAATGTTAGGAGAAGACGAAGAAGAAATTAAACCGTAGTTTACGCGCAAAGGGCATCATCGTAATGCCAGTGTCATTTACATCTCCCAAAATTTGTTAAACAAAGTAAAGCCCATCGCACCATCAGTCTCAATGCTTATTACCTGGTCTTGTTTAAAAGCCAAAGAGATAAATCGCAAGTGCAAGTCTTAGCCAAACAGTTGGGAACGTCTTCGCTGACTCATGCGCACGACGATGCCACTCAAACGCCACATGCCTATTTACTCATGGGTTTAAAAGCCACCAGTCTCGATTATTTGCAATTTCGTACCCATCTGTTTCACCATTTGAACTGTTGTGTACACGTCCCTGTCGTCGACTATACCACAACAACCACCAAAACGTCCCTAAAAACCTCAGTAACTTTTGGTCTGTCTCACACAGTGTCAACATGACGTCTCTCCAGTCTCATCTTGCCGTCAAATTGGTTCGTGCCTTGTACGGCATCAGTCGCGAAAACAAGTCACAAATACGTGCTCGTGTCTTAGTAGCCAGTCTCAAAGAAATCTTACGATGACTTACGGTGACAGCACGTTAAATAATGCAAGGTATCATTTACACGTTACTTTGACGCAACTGGCCGATCCTCGTATCGACACTCAAACTAAAAATTGAAATCATGTTGAAACCTGGAGGTAGCGGTTCTCTAGGAGGTGTCATCATTCACTCCCTCTTAAAATGGAATCCTAATGTCCCCAAAGTCCTCCCCAAGAAAAAAGCGCTTCCCCGTCGTACCCAGAAGGAAAAGAGCAATGGTGTCAAAACCAGGTCACAGCCTCAGAAAAAGAAAAAGAAAAGACCACAAAAACATAATCCATTCGCAAGAGAATACACAAACACTACCACAGACCAAACCAGCAGACCTTCACTAACCGAAATCTACTACCCAACGCTACCTCCTCCACGTCTTACTCCTCGACTCCCATGCATGTAAAACTTAACCCCGTAGAAAATGTTCTCTTTATATAAAATAAACTATTATTTTTCTTTTTATATTTTCTCATACCCCCGCATGCAAACTTAGCCAATTACTTATAACCCAATAACTCCACGTGTAACACCTAATACCCAATAACACCATGCACAACGTTTAAAAAAAGATTATTTACTCTGCCTCGCCTGCGTGTCAACCTAACCATTTAAGTAGGGAAAATGCTTAGGACAAAGGCAAAAATAGAAAAGGAGGAAGAGAAGAAGGAAGAAGAAGGAAAAAATAAAAGAATAAGATACTGGCTCGCACAAAGGATACAGAAGTCCACGGTCAATAAGAGACGAACAAGGACAGAAAGTAGCCGAAAAAAGGGTGAAAAGAACGGAAAGATAAAAGCAAACACCTGGGTTGAATCCTGATTGCAGAAAGTCTGTGCTGCCAAAAGATTTTCCACTAAGGCCCCTCCTCTGGGTATTTTTTCGGACAAGCGCAAGATAGCTAATTCGAGAGATAATTTAAACTCGTATGAAGGTTTTATTGCCTTTTTAACTCGAGAGAGCTGGTTTTTCAAGTGGCTTAGGCAGCTCCACCTAACTACTCCAAAAACCGGAAAGCTGTCTTAATTTTCTTTCTTTTTCTTTCTTTCTCCCTTTCTCCTCTTTACCGAGATGCGCGGCCGCAAAACATATGCTAGGGAAATATACTAGCAAACACGTAGTTGGATTCCTGATAGCAGCAACCCTGTGGTGTTAGAACAATGACCGCTAAGGACTTCTTCCCGTCCTTTGTCTTTTAGTCTCTTTCTCCTCTTTCCCTGGGACACACGGGCACAAAACAGGTGCTATAGAAAATATAATAGCAAACACCTTGGTGGAATCCTGAAACAGCAACCATGTACTGTTAAAAGATTATGCACTAAGGCCATCCTCTCGTGTTTTATTTTTTCTTTTCTCTTTATCCTCTTTCCAGGGATACAAGGGCGCAAAACAGATGCTAGGGAAACATACTAGCAAACCCCTGGGTGTAATCCTGATAACAGCACGCATGTGCTGATTAAAATACTTTCCACTAAGCCCCTCGCCCATTTAATACGAGATTCTCACTTTGGCTATTGAGGATCTCTTGCGATACTAGCTCTAGCCACAAAACCAAAACTGATATGTTGGCTCCACCGTCAAAATTAAAAACTATCAAAAAATAAACCGTGACTCAAATATATATATATATATATATATATATATATATATATATATATATATATATATATATATATATATATATATATATATATATATATATATATATAGGATGACTACGTCCAGCAGCTGATTGGTACTATTTAAACTACACCAAATACACAAAACACAAACTACTATAAATAAATGTAATGAAATTATAATACTAGTTATGTTAGATTAATTGCACAGGTGGCTTACACCCTATTGGCGTTAGGTTTTGGCCATTCGTACATTTGTACATACAAAAGCAGTCTGGTGTTACTGGGCGTGGACAATACCCGTTGCTGCGGTGTTTGCGTCCTTTCCTGAGGCCCGTTCCTCCTTTTCCTATGCCGAACATCAAGTGAGAAGTGCGGCCATAGTTCATTAGGGCGGAGTTTGTAGTGGCACCATTCCTGCAAAACCCGACAGGAGTAAACCAGTCGCGAAAGTATTCAGTTTACATAGGTGACTATAATTCTTGCTCATTCATTCAGTCTGGGTACCCAGTGTTAACATGTCAACACAACATGGACTTGTTCAACAAATTGAAAGACAGTTATTATTGGATGGTTGATGCAGCCTATGTGGTAGAAAGATTTGAAAAAGAATGGTGATATCAAGTTACGCAAGACTTTACAACCAGTCGAGTCAACAGCCTGAAATTAGCCAGGGATCAAGTGCTAGCATAGCAGAAAGAGTAAAAAAAAAAATCAAGAGGTTTCATCCAACCTAAATATGTAAAAGCAGACTACTTGAAGAAGCCCCATGATGTTGCAATCCAAGTGAGGTGCTGTTTTGGAAGATGCATTTAATTTAACAGAGTGGTATTTTGTCATATGGGGATTAGACCAGTTAAAGAAAGCGGAAGACATGATGAAAAAGGTATTGGAAGAATAAAGAGAAATGAGCTGAAAAAAAAGGAAAAAGAAAACAAAAAAAAAGGAAAGGAGCTTGACAGTCTGAACAACAACTGGATAAAAGTAGAGGAAAATTTAGAGCAATTAGACATCCTGATTGGATGCCAGAGAAAGAAAAGAAGAAGAAAATATTATTGAAAGGGTTAAGAGTTGGTGAAAGAAATGGAGTAAATAGAAAAAGAAGAAGAAATCAAATGCCCTTTTCAGGACCACTTCCTATTTCCGGAAAAGATAGGTATTCTCACTTTACCATATATGTGTTATACATGTGTTATGTCTATGCCTATACTGTATTTGTCTCTACCTAGGTAACAGCACGTATTCAGGTCAGCCACTTGCAACATTGTTACTAATACCGTGACGTCACCCTGCCTGTTCCATTCCTATTAACTATATACAAAATTCATTTTTTGCCAAAGTTGATAATGGCATTTTTTGTCGCTATAAATTTTGTCGCCAAAGTGGCTATTGGGGGTCTGTAATGTATTTTCCATTGTCGCTAAATCATCCCCATTAACTACTAGTAACGGTCTTCACAAACACAGGGCCCCGATTTGGATCACTTTGGCGGAGCCCCTAAATATGCGCGCGCAGCCCCCTGTGAGTACGGTATTTGGAAATATACTTTTAAACAAGTTTTATATGATATTGAACTTAAAATTCATCCTCCATCGCTTTTAAATTACTTCTCTCTATACATATATTTTCAAAAATTACTAACGCGCGGGGCCCTTTTGAGCGCGGGATTGGGCCGAATCGATCCCATTGGCGTAAGACCGACCCTGATTGAATGTTAAATCTCTTTATCGACTAGAATAATATTTGTCAAGAAGTGAAGGCTAAAGTAAAATTTCACTTTGGACTAGAACAAGATTATAAACGTGCATGTGGGTGTTAAAGTTCAATTCGCATCTAAAATGGACGTCGTAAGCTCTGGAATATTTCTGGTAACAAATTAAAATACTGACAGCTTACGTGCTTTTCCGCACACAAATCATGTGCATGACGCTTAACGTGGGGATATAACAGTACATTGCCTTTTAGCCGAAATCGAGTCCAAGACAAAGAAACTATGTTTATACTCAGAAAGACACATGTGACCATACTATTTCAAAGCAAACTGTAAATGACTATTCAAACTAAAATACAAAATACATTTAATTTATTGGTTAAATTTAAATACAAATCTCTAACTGTATACAATACGCATCAAGTATAAAAAGCATGAAACAAAAAAATGCAATTCTATAAAGTGCCGGTAGATCAATTTCAACGCCATCTGAAACCAAACAGCAGCCGTCATAGATGCAGAATCCATCTGGAACCAAACAGCGGCTGCTGGTGCAATGGCAGAAGACAAATTAGATTTGCATGGGTTTAAATTGCCAGGTTTGATTGATATGAAATATATGATAGATTTTAGTAAAATCAATCTGTTGCAAGTTTATCCTAGCTGTAACTGGAAAAAAAAATAGAAACTGGAAAAAATTAGAGCCAAAGTTTTCTTAATAAAATTTAAGGTCTTTTAACAGACCTGAGTTTCGAACACTCATTACTAAAATTAGCACCTGACTCTTTGTTGCGGAATTGAAAGCACGTGTTTCAAACACACATCGGTCCCGTAAATGCCACGGCTCATCTCCTTTTCTCTACACAGAAATCTGTCATCCAGAATGAATCTATACTTATAATTATAGGTTTGATCATAAGCAGCCAGAAATGTAAAGATATTGAATGTTTAATGTCATGGTGTTTACATCGGTTTAGTATGGAAACTGAATTAGTACCGTAAGCCTCAACGTGCTGCTTTGAAAGCTCTACATGATTGGAGAGCTAGACTGACTGTATACAAATTTGTTCTTTACGTTAAATATAAATACGCTGTAAAGGTACATTTCAAGAGTCCCTAATAAACCGTTCTACATATATACTCGTCCTTGTTGAATAAAGGACATCTGTATAAGGACAGACTATACTTATTTCTGTTAGTTTTTCACGTACCAAAAAAAATCTATCATGTAATAGACTAATAAATCTGATCTTGTGAGAGTTATGCCCATTTTCGTCTATGGATGATATGATGTTCTGAAATTCAACTAAAAATATGTTTGATATAAGGTATAAGACTGGCACAATATCTTGCCAGAAGATTTAGAGAAGAAATGAGATGAAAGTGCATATTATTCTCATACATATAAAATTGCACTCATTTAGAAATGTCCAAAAATGTATGTTGTATGGAATGAACAGACTTGAAAGTTTGACGGTATACGATAATTATCTTAATTGTTTGGTACTGCCATTGGCACGTTAAATCAAAACATGCACGTGTATTGTGAAAAGTTGGCACAATTTCACGCATGAGAATTATAAACCGCTTGTTGTTTATTATATATCCATTTCATTACATAAAATAATGTTTGATATTGTGTTTGATATGGAATGAGGGTAAGAGACTTGATTTTAGCACTGTATTGGAACCCGAAGAATTAAAAACCAATTATAATATATGGATTGCTTTGTGTGTTTGCATGTTGTCTAGAGTGTAAATCATACGTATAATAAGAATGTCGATCTCAGTATCAGTCCAGTATTAAAGTCACTGTATGTGCATGGGGCAGAGCACGTAGGCAAGGATCAGTATAGGTATATTCATTTTTTATCTTTGATTAAATTATTTCGTTCATATAAAAAGAATATTAAAGATGATCTGAACATAAAAAACGAATATTGTTTCCGACAAGCAGGGAATTGTGTCTGGTCTTTCTGTTAGAAATGAATAGATCCGTGCATGTATACGTAAACAATAATTATTGCTTACATTTATTTACCATATCGTATGAAACTTTCAAGTTCCATAGTTGACAAAAGGTTTGGATAAAATGCGGATGAATCCTTGTTGAATAATCTACATGTGTACTATTTTACGTAAAAAAAGCAGTTTCCTTGCAAAACGTATTCAAACCACATTGAAAACAGTAGTGGGCTTTCTTTGGAATCCTAATTTGTGTTCGTTATGTTTGATTCATACATTCTTTCAAATAATCAAATAACGGTCGGATTCACAATCAGCATATATTAATTATTGTATGTATCTGCATATTATTAACATCCATGAATGGATACTAGGATACTAAATCTAATGGATACTAAATGGATACTAAATCTAGGGTACTAAAAGTACACCAACAGAACAGGGTCTACGCTCTTTGCTTCTGGATCTGTCCGTTTAGACCTTCATCAAATGACGCCTTATGTAATCATGCAGCAGTGTACATTTTGTTCGGTTGGGGCACCTTACACACGAACAAATACGAGTATATCTCGTTTTACCTGGACTTTAAATAAGTCTCACTTTCTTATGGGAGCGAATACATCACAAAAGTTATATATATATATATATATATATATATATATATATATATATATATATATATATATATATATATATATATATATATATATATATATATATATATATTCCTGTTGTCTAGAGGTTCCTTTTTACACCAACTTGATCTCTATAAAAACGTATTATTAATGAACGTAAGCCAGATCAATTATCCCTTCAGCAATACTGGCATTAAAGCAAGTAAAATCATTAAATTGCCTTGCCTGAAGAATTCTTTTAGCGAATAACATACTTGTTGCTAAATATAGCATCCAACTGCATCTACTTCACCTTAAATAAAAATGGTAATGGCGTACTTAGTGTAAATGGCACCCGATGCGACTACGATGGTTCACAGGAGTTTTGGCATCGCGTGCCCTCTACCGTCCCGTCAGAATTCTATCCTACACCACCCCGTTTATACCTTGCTGATCGTAAGTGTTAGTATATAAGTATGAATATTGTCACTTTACGCGTGGGCATTCACTGATCGGCCTTCCCCTCCCCCTTTAAAACCGGTTAGAATTAAATAAAGTTATGGCATTGTAGAGTTAAAAATTTGGTTGTCACTTAATTTCCATTTGCAATCAACATTCATAAATCCCCGATTTCTCCGTCGTTTCCAATATCAATATGAATGCCATGACACTTAAAGTCGTTGCTTAAGCAATTGTATTACTGTATATAATCAAACGTTTGGTGGATTTATTGTTCTTTCACGAGCGTTAACGTTTGTCATAGAGTGTAATTGGTGTACGAAAATGTACGAGTGCCCGAGTATCCAATAGCAACAGGTCATGTAAGTTCAGTCAGTGACACGATTTGTATGAACTAATTATATTTCTTTTTTGTCGTTGTGTGTTTAACGCCGTTTACCAAAACACGAGATACACGTGTCGGCCAGTATGGTGGCGGAACAACCCAGATAAGAACCACCTACCCACAGGAAGCTACTGTCAAGTTTTCTCATATACCCACATTAGCCGAGCGTGAGACTCTCCCACTGATATATAATGATATCGCATGAAATATACAACAAATTCGCTTACAAGTGGGGTCCAAATGGAAATAAAACAGAACCAGACATACCTATTTGGTCTATGTTCTTCGCTGTTCTCATTAGTCCTAACAAACTGCAACGGCAGATCTGAGTCTATGTTGTTTGTTCTACTGACTACTCCTGATAACCTGCACAGACCCAGATCTTCCAAGCATTATTCAACGACAGAACTGGATCTGTGCCGTTTTCATTTTGGATTCGACTTTAAAGCGTGCATATACGGTACTTGTAATGCAATTAGCATTTGCCTTTTGCCCACCTAGAAGTGCCTTAGAGTCACTTTGATAAACACTGAAGACCTTTTTTAGTGGAGGTCATATTCATTTCTCACACTTCTAGATAAAAAAGTAATGAAATACTAAACCTTTCATCGATATAATAATTTGCTTCAACCGACTAGAGTAAAGATACATCGGTGAATTAAGGGATAGGGGAGAACACCCTTACAGATCAATGAATATTACCCCAGTACTTATATATATATATATATATATATATATATATATATATATATATATATATATATATATATATATATATATATATATATATATATATATAGATAGATAGATAGATAGATAGATAGATAGATAGATAGATAGATAGATAGATAGATAGATAGATGGTTACTAACATAGAAGGCATGTATAAATTGATCTGGGTTGATAAATCAAGCTGTCAGGAACATAAAGGTTTTCTTATATCTGGGGAGAACACCCTTACAGATCAATTAATATTACCCCAGTACTTAGATAGATAGATAGATAGATAGATAGATA